>PVJH01002524.1:0-166184 GCA_004026705.1 Nesogale talazaci | reverse complement strand
TGTAGTAGCAATGAAATGTGCAACTTTCATCTGGTTCTCAAATACTTCCTCCCATCAATTATCATGATCCCAATTCTACAAGACAGATTCAGCTAGACCAGGGGATATACACTGGAGTCAGGAACATGGGGAATTTAGGATATATGATCCCTTGGGACTAGTGGGGGGAGTAGTGACGCTGGGAGGGTGGAGTAGAAAGTGGGAACTAATTTCAGGAATCTACATATGACCTCCTCTCTGAAGTGCGGACAGTGGGGGGTAGGGGGGAGGTGACACGTTTGACAGTGTGCAATATGAAGAGGTAATAACAATTTGTAAATTATTAGGGGTTCATGGGGGAGAAATAGGGGGAGGGGAAATATTGGGAGCTGGAATTTTTTTAAGAAGAACTAGCGGAAAGGGGGAAGAGGAGCTTATGTTTGGGGCTCAAGTAGAAAATGTTTGGAAATGAATGTGATAACATGTGTACAAGTGTGCTTAATATGAATGGTGTATTGGCTGTTATAAGAGCTGTAAAAGCCCCTAATAAAGTTACCTGGGGGGGGGGGGAATGCAGAAAATTCAGAAATCAATAATTCATTGAAAGGGTAAAGAAAAGTAATTGAAATAACGGAAGTGAAATGATCATGATTGAAGACGAATCTAAGAACATCAACTGGTTAAATGAAAAATCAGGGGGAAACATGAAAACTAAAGGAAGAAGAAAGTTTAATAATAATGTGTCACAATATCAAAAAAGAATAACTTATACAGGACTGAAATCCAGAAAAGAAGAGACAAAACATGAGAGAGAGAGAGAGAGAGAGAGAGAGAGAGAGAGAAGAGAAGAGAAGAGAAGAGAAGAGAAGAGAAGAGAAGAGAAGAGAAGAGAAGAGAAGAGAAGAGAAGAGAAGAGAGAGAAAATGATAGACTTGTTGGGAAAAGAATGTCCCTAGTATCATGAAAGAGGAGAAGCTCAAGGAATCCCAAATAGGATAGCTCTCAAACGAAAATCACCAAGACATAATCAAACCTTCCAAATGGAAAGATAAACAATCCCAAAGCATATTGAGAAAAACAAGTTATCATACCTACCTAAAAGAAAACAGTAAGACTAAGCTTTATTTTCTCAACAGAAACCATTAGTTAATAAAGGTAAGGAAACTATTATGTGTGTATATATATATATACACATACACACACATATATATATAACACTTTTATAGAATGAAAATGCCAACCAAAATTTTTATACCTAAGGAAATGAAATTGAGGCCACATCTGGTCTCCTTTCAGAGGGAGAAAGAGAATCAAACCAACCCAAGGCTAAATGGCCACAAGGCTAATGGTCACCTGTCTCCTTTTTACCCTATTCTGACACCAACTATCCATTCTACAGCACTCTACTTCTGCCTGGGTTCAAAAAGTAGTTGCAATGGCCACAAAGAAATCACAGACAACACTCACAATTGTGAGGGTTTATTAAGGAAGCTAACAGGTTACAAAATAATAAGGAAACAGGTGTTTTTCCCCAGTACCGCTTCTCAGCTATGCTGACAGGCATGACTCTCTGCTCTTCAACCTCTCAGTAAATTGTTTCCTGGGCCTCTCCCAGCATGGGGCAAGATGCCAACTCACTACTCTGCTCCATAGTGTTGGTGCTGCCATGCTCTCTCTCCTGGCCTCTGTGTTTCAGCTTCTGATGCTCCTGTTGCCTCTACTGCTATGACAAATACCCACACAAGGGTTCTTCTATCTTGATAGTCATGGATTCTTCCTCTACCTGCTTCTGAGATGGCTCACATATACACCAAGTGGAATGGCAAAATGGTATATTGCTTCCTTTAAAAGTTGGATAACAAAGTAGCATATGATCCAACAATCCCACCTCTAGATATATATTTTAGAAAAATGAGAACGACACAGACATATATGTGCACACCCATGTTCATCACAGAATCATTTCTAGTAACAAAAAGATTAAAACTACCTAAGAATCTATAAAACACTTCATGACATGAAGAACTTGAAAAATTTAATGAAATTATTCAATCACAAAACACTAATATCATATGAGACTATCCACTGCAGTGGTCAAAAAGTATTTAAACAAAGAAAGAATCACCTGTCAGTTTTATGCCAAGGTGAGTTGGTGTTGGAGGAGAAATCACTAACTAGAACGTTAGAATGCAGACACATTAACTTGGTGTAGGGAGGGAGTCTAGCCTGTTAATCTGGAGATAGCCATTGAGTAGCCAATGAGGCCTCTGTGTGGGCATGGCTTTCTCCTGAGACTTCTGGGAATCTCGCGATATTTCCCTCCTGAAGATGAGAAGCTATCTTCCCCAGTTGTTGGGAATTAGTCAGAGAGAGATGATGAATCACAGACAAGACAAGATGGCAGCATACAAAAAGCTGGAGGAGCCAGAGGAGAGGCCACACGGCTTTGCCCTGATGGAACCAGACCTCTGAAGCTGGTGCAGCATGCTGTTGATGGACCCTGAGCCCTGGAAGCAAGAAGCCATGGGGAGACCCCTGCCAGCTCCAGGATTCTGCACCCACTGACCTGTGACTTCCTGAGTTGGAAGGTCTATAAAGCAGACTTTATAGACTGATTTCGGGCATATGGGTTAATATTGGACTTATGACTTTGAACTGGACTGGGCTGGGATGCTTTCTCAGTGTTCCATTCCTTTTGTATATAAACCCTTTCTTTCTATCTATATGTGTGTCCATGAATTTGTTCTTCTAGTCTACCCGGACTAGCACACTTGGGTAAGAAGAAAGACAATATACAGTAAGGAGAAGATCAGTAAAAATGATCAAAGCAGAGGAAGATATTGGGACGGGCACAAGAGTTAAAAGTAACAAAAGTAAATACTATTACATATTGAATCTTGAAATAAAACTAATAATAATAATAAAAATAATGATACTATATAAGTGGATATGTAGATAGATATTCAAGCTGAACAGAGATGTGAAGGTCAATGGAACTACATCCATGAATATACATAAATTTCATAGATGATATTTCTACATGTGTATTTATAGGTGCTGATTGTATATTTATATGAATATAGATATGTATAGAGGCAACAACATTATGAAAAGCAAATAGCCATATCCAAACACCTTGAGGATATGCGTTGCTGAGCCTGGAAGCTCACAACCACAGTCTTAGGGAATGCTAAGTAAACTGGCATAGCGTAATCCATAAAGACCATGTTATCCTTCTCTGATAAGTAGCCATCTGGGTCCTAAAGCTGTGAGTGCCCATCTCTAGTGAGAGTATTTTCTTACTCCTTTCTGGAGCAAAGAAGAATAAACACCAAGAAATAATTAGTTCTGAACCCCACCCTCGATGATTCTGAGACTAAAAGAAATAGAGATGATCTACCTATCACTGCTGACAGTTCAGAGAGATATCTGAATAGGAGGTCCAGGGTAGATGGGAAAAATGTGGATATATGGCTTACTTACTGATCTTATCAAGATTTCTGGAACTCCTGACATGAAGGTCTTTAGACAGCCTTCAAACCTGGAACTGAACTCACCTCAGTGGATCAACTTTCAACCAAATGGCAGACAGGACTATAAGATGAGTAATAACACCAGAACATCAGGAAGGTATGCATCCTTTAGAGAAATCAACCATGTAAAATAAACACAATGGAATTTTCCCAGGATTGAAATTCAGAAGGCATATAGGGTAGGGAGGAAGGACAAATGGAAATGAGAGGAAATGGAAAGAATGTTGTTACATCATAAGGATTGTAATCAATGACACAAATCAAAGTGTGCATGAATTATTTAATAGAAAACCAATTTTCTCTATTAGGTCTTACCCACTTTTATCCACACCCAAAAACCAAACTCACCTCCACTGAGTTGATAAAAAACGGTAGCATACCTGTAGGCCAGGTTAGAACTGCCTCTGAGGGTTTCAGAGACTAACTAACTCTTTATGAGAGAAGAAAGCCTGACCTTTCTCCTGAGGGCCGACTAATGGTTTGCGGACCTTGCAGCTAGCAACCCAACATGCAACCACAAGGCCACCAGCACTCCAGCTTTGACTCAATTTCCAACACCAAAATTAGATAACTACAGTAAAAAGATAAAAATGTATTGGAACCACAGTTGCCACCCTATTAAAGAAGCAGATCTTCAGTCAGAGAACAAAAGACTTCCAAGCTCAAGAAAGTATATAAATGTGGAGAAAGAGGTGAGACAGCAGGGACTTGCCCAGTCCAGACAAGCAAAAATGAGATCCCGAGGAAGGGAATGGAAAAGAAGCTGCAAATGATAACTATACAACCAGCAATGACATGTTCAAACATACCCCATGCAAAAAGCAACTTACAGAATGAGGTCTAATTCTGTAACTCCATTTACCACCACCATTCTAAAGAATTTTTTACTGCTGCCAGAAGCATCAGACAGGAGTGATCCACCCAAACGCCTCCCCCATCTATTTCATTGATTTAAATCAACCAGTTGATTTAAATTGATTTAAATCAGCAGTTCTCAGACTGCTTCCTTCACTGTATCTGTGGCACAATACTTGTGGTTGTTGTGGTTGTGGTTGTCACTAGAGGTCCTTGAATCACCTAAAGCTCACAGCAACCCTATGTACCACAGAACAAAACATTGCCTGGTCCTATACCACCGTCACAATTATTATGTTTGAGCCCATTGGTATAGTCACGGTATTAATCCTCCTCAGCCAAGGCCTTTCCTGCCCTCCACTTTTCACTGCTGCTCCACTTTTCCAAGCATTTTGTCCTTCTCCAGAGACTCGTGTCTCCTGATACCATGTCAAAGTGGGTGAGACAGAGTTTCACCATTCTTGCCTCAAGGGAGTATTCTGTGTGTACTTCTTCCGTGACAGATCTGTGTATACTTTTGGCAATCCATGGTACTTTCAATATTCTTTTTCAAGATCATAGTTCAAATGCATCACATTTTCTTTGGTCTGCCTTATTCAATACCCAACTTTGGCATGCATATGAAGCAAGTGAAAATAACCTGGCTTGGGTCAGGAACACCTTAGTCAAATGGACAGACAAATGGTTGGCACAACACTTACTATAGCCTGAATGTTGATTCAGATTTTCTTTTTTCACTTCCAAAACCACATGGATAATCAGCTACATGAAGGGGTAGTAGAAGGCAGTGGTTAAGAGTTCCTAATTGTTCTACTTATCAGCTCTATAACAACATCAGACCTTATTCTCCTCTGCAAAAGGCAGATAATAGGTGCCTCACAGAAATGATGCTTCCAACGTGTCAAAGGGATCAGATATCAGGCATCAAAGAAAAAAAATACCATTGTGTGCTTACCTTCCCAATATAATCGCTGAAGACAAATGTGTGTATAAGCTAATGTGGTAGAGAAAGCTGATGGTGCCCGGCTATCAAAAGACATAGCACCAGAGCCTTAATGAAATGAAGGTAAACAAGTGGCCATCTAGCTCAGAAGCTCAGAAGCACACCAGCCTATTTGATCATGAGATATCTAAGGGATCAGGTATCAGGCATCAAGGAACAAAAAATCATATAATTGTGAATGAGGGTTTTGGGGACCTAAAACCCATCTGTGGGCAACTAGTCATCCCCTTACAGAAGGGTTGTTGGGGGGAGACAAGCCAGTCAGGGTGCAGTGCAGCAACAATGAAAAATACAACTTTCCTCTAGTTATTAAATGCTTCCTCCCCTCCACTATCATGATCCCAATTCTACCTTAAAAATACAGCTAGAGCAGAGGATGTACACTGGTACATATAGGAATTGGAAGCACAGGGAATCCAAGACAAATGAACCCTTGAGGATAAGTGGTGAGACCAGAAGGGTGGAAGGAAGATTGAGTAGAAAGGGGGAACCTATTATAAGGATCTACATGGGGAATGAATGAAAGAAAAGTGGGTGAAGGGAGACATCAGACAGTGTAAGATATGGCAAAATAATAATAATTTATAAATTATCAAGGGCTCACTAGGGTGGGGGGAGTGGGGAGGAAGAAGAAAACTGAGGAGCTGATACCAAGGGCCCAAGTAGAAAACAAATGTTTTGAGAATGATGATGACAACAAATGTACAAATGTGCTTGACATAATGGATGCATGTATGGATTGTGATGAGTACTATGAGCACCCAATAAAATGATTTAATATATATAAGAAATAATGCTTCAAGTACATATGACAATACATGAAAAAACGCTTATTTATCACCTAACATATGAGACATACTGAATAATTGAGCTAGTATATGAACTGTAAGAGGTATCTCTGTTCTGCTATGTGTCGGAATCAACTTGACAGCCATTGGTTTTCTATTCTTATGGTGTTACAGGTAAAAAATGCAGATAAAGCAATAAAGCAATAAAGCAGAGATAAGGCCCTTACAGAGATTACCAAAGGGAATGATCAGAACTAGGATTCCCCTCAGTTCTCCAATTTCAACTCCTCTTCCCTCAGAGGATGCCTTTTTGCAATCAATCTTCTCAAAACTGATCCTGCACTGTGAGGTCATAAAGACATCCAAAATCTTGAACCAATTCCAGTTTCCTCCCTGAGATACCAGACCAGAAGAATTGTGAAGATGGATCTACCAAAGTACAAACCATGGCAAGAAAAGAATTTAGGAAGGTCATTTTTTTAACTGACTAATGACTATAGCTTTCCTCCTTTTCCTTTTAATTCAATCCAGAATTATTATTCCCATTTCAGTAATGAATCAAGTGTTTCCTGAGTAGAATGGGGGTATTGTATAGGCCTAGAATTGGCTAGTAATATGCAAAATTAGATGTGGTGAATTAAGTAACAGAAAAAAATTGAATCCCTGCTATCAAATCAGGCTCTGCATTGGTTTCCTGTGCCTTTGAAATCACTCAAGAAATTGAATCAATAAAATCCATGAAGATATCTCCATTTTCCATGTTCGTTTATAAGGCCTATAAGTGGATGTTGCCTTCTGTTCTATGCAACAGGATCTCCCCACATTATAAATAAACATAGTCCTATGTGTTTCTGATACATATCATCCCACCAAGAAACTTACTTAATATACTTTACAGTAATGTTCTTGAAATCTACATTTCATGCCATAATAACTTCCAAATAGATTTATAGCACTCTATTATAAGCAAGGGATGAAGTAAAGAGTAAAGCATTATTTCAGAATCCTGAATGATATTAAAAGTCTGCTTAGAATTGTATTATTTATGATATCTGAGTTTAATACAGTGTTTTTATTTCTTTTTACTACCTTAGCTGCTCAATGCTCAGAGGGCATAGAGGGAAAATGCCAGAGGAAATTGCTAGGTCTGGGATTCAACACTCTAATTTCAGAGAACACTAAGGATAATTGGCATATTATATTCCATAGAGACAGTGTTCTACATCTTATTTAGGTGAACATCATTTAGGGCCTTAAAAGTTTGTGAGCACAAGATCAACATATAATAATTAGTCAGGTTACTTTAAACTAATAAAGAGTGCATTGACAAGGAAACTAAGAAAACAATATCATTCATGATAGGCACCCAAAATATTAAATACTTAAGATTAAATTTAACCAGAGAATTAAAAGAGGTATACAAAGAAAAAGACAAAATGCTATTACATGAAATCAAAAGGGTCATATGTAAAGGAAATAATGTACCATGTCATGGATAGGAGGATTTAACATTGTAAAAATGACACTACTGAGCAAAGTGACTTACAAATACACTGCAATCCTGATCCAGATTCTAACATCATTTTTTAAGGAGATGGAAAATCTAATAAAAAAGTTTCACATGGAACAATACAAGACTGGATAATCAAAGCACGATTGTAGAAGAACAAAGTAAAAGGCTTCCCAATTTCAAAACTTACTACAAAGCCATGGTAATCAAAACAGTCTGGTATGAGTACAATGGATGGCACATCAACCAAAGGAACAGAATCAAGAGCTCAGAAGTAAATAGATTCTGTTGTTCACTATGTTCATAGTTCATTTAGTGAACCTTTTATAAAGGGTTGAAACGCATTAAATAGAGAAGAGATAGACTCTCGCATTAAATAGAGAAGAGATAGACTCTTTAACAAATGGTATTGATAAAACTGGATAACCATTAGCAGAATAAATGTAATAGAACCCATATCCAAAAACAAACTTGAGATGGATAAAAAAGCTGTATATAAAATGCATAACCATAAATACGATCAATGAAAAAAATAGGAACAAATGTAAGGACCCGAATACATGGCACAAATACCTTATGAAAGATAAATGAGAGAGAACACATACAGTGATACAATTTTTTCCCGCTTCATGCCTGATGCCTGGTCCTTTTGACACCTCATGACCACTTCCTCCATGTGGGCTTGGATACTTCCCAGCTCGATGGCTGTTTATCTTCAGGCTTTGAGACCTCAGACTCTATATCCTTTGGTAGCTGGACACCATCGGTTTTCTTCACCACATTTGCTTATGGACCTATTTGACTTCAGTGATCACATTGGGCCAGTGAGCATCATGGAATACAGAGTAATAGAACAAAGTGTTCTTGCATTGAGGGAGTGCCTGGGTGGGGACCCAAGATCCAGGTTCTACCTATCACTAAACCTATAAATATAAGTACCTGGATCTATTCCCTCCTTATAATATATGCTTATGTGCTCCCTCCTGAGACAATCACTGAGGACATGGGGGGATTGAGCAAGAGTGGTGATTGAGCATGTGGGGATTGAGCAAGAGTGGTGAAGATAGTTGATGGTACCCGGCTATCAAAAGATACAACATCTGTGGACTCAAAAGTTTGAGGATGAACAAATGGTTAAATGGCCTGGGCACAACAAGTCCACCATAAAAGAAGCACACCAGCCTGTGTGACCATGAGGTGTAGAAAGAACCAGATATCAGGCATCAAAGAACAAAAATCATATCATTATGTGCCCACCTTCCCGACATGATCACTGAAGACAAAAGGGAGCAGTTGCAGAGAGGAGGAATCCAATGGTGCCCAGCTACCAAATGATAAAGCATCTGGGACCATGAAGACTTGAAGGTAAACAGGTGGCCAGCAAGCTCTGAAGCAGCAAAGCCCACATGGAAGAAACACACTAGCCTGTGTGATCACAGGGGCCATAGGTGCAGATAGCAAGCATCAAAGAACAAGAATCACATCACTACAAATGAGGGGGAGAGCAGAGTGGGGAGCCAAGGCCCACCTGTGGGTAATTAGACACCATCTTACAGGGGAGTCATGGGGAGGAGACAGGCCAGTCAAGGTGCAGTGAGGTGGCAATGAATTATACAACTTTCCTCTAATTCCTGAAGGCTTCCTGCCCCCAACTACCATGGTCCCAATTCTACCTTACAAATCCAGCTGGACTGGAGGATGTACACTCGTAGAGATGGGAAATGAAAATATGGGGAACCCAGGACAGATGAACCCCTTGGGGCAAGTAGTAAGAGTGACGCTACTGAGTGGGTTGAGGGAAAGTGGGGTAGAGATAGGGATCCAATGACAAGGATCTACACATAACCTCCTATCGGGAGAAAAGACATTGGAGGAGTGGGCAAGGGAGACATCGGGCAGTGTAATTTATGACAAAACAATAATAATTTATAAAGTATGGAGGTTTGGTGGGGGAAAGGGGAGAAAGGATGGAGGGGAAAAGATGAGAAGCTGATGTCAAGGGCTCAAGTGGAAAAGCGAATGTTTGGAGAATGATGATGTCAGCAGACATGCGTAGATGCATGACAAAATGTATGTATTTATGTATTGTGAAAAATGATGTATGAGCCCCCAATAAAATAATTTAAAAAACATAAATGAGAACACACAAACAAGGCCAACGAGATGACTGGGATCTCACCAAAATCAAGTGCCTATGTGCATCAAAAGATTCCATCAAAAGAATCAAAAGGCAACTCATGGATTGGAGGGAAATTTGGCAATGCTGTATTTGAATTGAGAAAAATGACTAAAATTATTGAAAATTTCAGGACATAAACTGAAAAGAGATAAATAACTTAATTTTAAATTGAGAATATGACAGGAAAAGACAAGTAAAATGTTCAACAGACATAGGAAAAAGTATTCATGATCATTAACCATGAGAGAGATAAGGCATCTCAATAATACAACAGCAATTGCAAAGAAATGAGATGCCATCTTACGCCAGTGACAATAGCAAAGTTCAACAATTAGAAAATAACAAGTGTGGGAGGACATGGAGGGTTTGGAGCACTCATACACTGCTGTTGGCATTGTAATATGGTGCAGCCACTGGCAAAACAGATGATACTTCCTTCAAGTTTTGAAATATAAGTACCAGATGAGCCAACAACCCCTCTATTTGGTATATAGCTGGGAGAAATAAGACCCATTATGTATATACATATATATATATACATGCATACCTATGTTCATCACAGCACTATTCACAACAGCAAAAAAGATAAAAACAACCTAAACCCTCATCCATGTAAGAATGGATAAACAACTATGGCACATACATATGATGGAAGACTACGTAAGGTTAAAGAAGAATGAATCTACAGAAGAACTCATAACATGAGTAAACTTGTTATGAGGTATTTTACAGTGGGCATTTTGCTGAATGAAATTAGACAATCACAAAAGAAAAAATATTGTATGAGATCATTATTGTAAAAAGTGTACAAGAGATTTTCATGCTAAATGGATTATTCCTTGATAGTCACCAGCGGGATAGGAGGTAAAAAAGTAAATTAGTGGCTAGAGGTTAGATTCCTGTTAACTTGTGTGAAGGGGAAAGCAATATACAATAAGAGATAGGTCAGCTAAAAATGATGGAGGCAGAGGAAGATACTGGGAGGAATGAAGGAGTTAAAAGCAACAGATTTACATAATATTATATCCGCAATCCTGAAATAACCATGATCTGCAAATAGGTAACATGTAAAGTCACACAGGCTAAATTAGTGTGTGAACAAGAATGGAAAAATTCCCAGGAAAACATAGGTTTTACAGGATACTTGTGTATGTTATTTATCTTTACTTTAAGTATACCCAGGAACGTGGTAGAGTATTCAGGGGAGAACATTATGAAAACATTTTATAAATACCCAAACATCTTAAGGAAATGAGTCCCTGGGTCTAGGGATTTGGGACCTTGGTATTAGGGAATATCAAGTTCCATTTATATAACACAATTCACAATGACAATGTTCTATATTGGAGAGTAGGGACCGAGGTCTCAAAAGCTTGTGAGTGGCCACCTATGGTCACTCCTCCTTTAATGGGTAAAAGAGCAAAGAAAATCAAGGATGCATGGAAATAATTAGTCTACTAAATTAATGGACTGCAGAGACATCAGTCTCTACGAACATAGGACCAGACAAACTCGACAGTAACTGGGTACCACGCCCAACTGCTCTGAAAGGAATTGCCTTAGAAGAGTTTCCTTAGGTGGACGATTCTACCCCTGAGGAATGCTGGTGTGGTCTAGGATCCTATAAAAACAGATACCTATAAATTACCCTGGATTATGAGCCACAGTACAAAAGGTTGTTTTTTCTATTTTTACTGAAAAGGGAGCAATAGGATAAATAAGTTTGGAAACCTATACATAATAAAGTCCGGAAGCGCTCCCAAAAACCACTACCATAAAATCAATTCCAACTCCTTGTGACACAACAGAACAAATTCAAAATCATAGAAACAGCCAAGTTTACTGGTAATAGAGCCTGGTGGAATCTCAAGAGACTATGACCAAGTCAACCCTGAGGTCTGAAAATGAACTTATCACCTGACTCAATTGTCAGTCAGCAATAAACATCTGTAAAGGAAACAATAACAGGAGTGATGCACAAACATCTTAGAATAGCCAACCATTTAAGACCCAAAGACAAACTTTAGGAGTATTTGGGGAAAAGGGGAAGTAGAACTAGAAAACACAGAGAGGAATTGTGATAAGTGATGTTGCTTTGTGGGGATTATAATTAATAAACTAAAAAAAGTATCTGAATTGTTGAATGAAAATTTGATATTCTCTGTAAACCTTTACCAAATGCACTTTTAAAAACAGTTATTTAAAACAATGCTGGGACCCTAAATGTACCAGGGCTGTCACAGGGTATTGTTTGAGGACTCTTTTGGTAAAATTGCATAACTGTGAGTAGTAAGACATGAGATAAAGATTAAAAGCAAAAAAAAAAACAAAACCTTGGGGAGTGGCCCTATCAGGTAGAAATACTGATGTCTCCCCACTGGCAGCAATGAAGTGTAAGAATGCAAGAAAATAATTAGAACTAATAGACCAAAGGAATCTCAGCCTCAACAACCCTGTGACCGAAACCAAATGCTGCCTGGCTACCAGTGCTAACCACTCTGAAAAGGATCACAATCAAAAACCCTGGATAGTTGGAAGAAAAATGTGGAACAAAATTCAAAATCATAAAAGAGACCAGGCTTATTGATCTGACTGAAAACAGTAGAGTCCCTGACACTATGGTTGTTAGTTATCCTTCAAGCCTATAACAAAATTCACTCCCATAGCTCAACTTTTTCTTTTTCATAACTCAACTTTTATACTAACAATAGAATGACCAACTAAGTGAACACTAACACCAGGTAGATAGACCTACACCCATACCAACCATATAAAAATCAAAAGCTTTTCAAAGGGATAAAGCTAAGAAGACAAGAAAGTATAATCTAGAAGATCAAAGGGAAATGGCAAACATAGGAATAAAATGGAAATAATACTATGATATTTGGGGGATTGCATTCATGTTAAAAAATAAAGTCTGTGCAATTGTCAAGTATAAAATCAAATTGCTCTATAAACTTTCACCCAATTACAATTAAAAATAAAAATTTCTAGTTTCTCTGTTTTATAATAAGAAAACCATTGAGACGATGTTCTTTGTTTATAGAATCTCCTGATTACCAGTGACTTATAAAAAACGACATATTGGGTTGAGCCCTGGTGGCATACTAGTTGTGTGCAAGACTGCAGTCCACTGGGATGGAGGTTTAATTCCAGCAGGGGCTCCACAGGAGCAAAGGCTGGGCCTCCTACTCCCACCACCAGAGGGCAGTGATGCCCAAAAAACAAAAACAAACAAACAAACAAAAAAGTCATATTACTGCCTCTTTGACCTACACCTTACCTATTATAATTTGCCTCCTTAGTCTATGTGGCCTTGCCTTCTACCACAGAACCTATAGTTGGTATAGAATTGGCAAGCAGGACCAGATCCTAACCATTGTGGATACTGGCATGGGGATGATCAAAGCTGACTTGATGATCAAGTCGGGTACCAAAGCCTCCGTGGAAGATTTGTAGACTGGCATCGACATCTCCATGATTGGCCAGTTTGTTGTGGGCTTATGCTTGAGGTCTACTTGGTGGTTGAGAGGGTGATGGTGATCAAGTACAGCAAGGACAAGCCAAGTATGACTGGAAGTCTCCAACAGGAGGGGCATTCGCAGTTAGGATCAACACAAGAGAGCTCACAGATGTAGGACAAAGGTTATCCTGCACCTGAAGGAGACCCAAGCCAAGTGCTTGGAAGACAGAAGAATGAAGAATATAGTGCAAAAGCATTCTCAGTTTATGGGCTATCCAATTACTCTTTAGTGGAGAAACAACTATATAAAGGGATGAGTAATGAAAGAAAGAGAACATGGAAGAAAAAGAGAAAAAAGAAAAGGAGTCCGGTGACAAATCTGAAATAGAAGAATTTGGTGCTGATGAAGAAAATACAAAGAAAGATAATGACTAGGATGAGAATGATACAAAGAGGGCCTCAAAAAAACCACGCTATCTGCATCAGAAATTCTGAGGATATTACCCATGAAGAATACAGAGAATTCTAGAAGAGCTTGACCAATGAATAGGAAGACCAGCTGGTCAGAAAGCATTTCTCAGTGGGCAGACAGGTGGAATTCTGAGCACTTTTCTTTGTCCTAAGATTTATGATTCAATTTTCGAGTTTTCATCATGGACAACTGGGAGGAGCTGATCCCATGAGTACTATCTGAATTTCATTCATGGTGAAATGGACTCCAATGCTCTTCCTCTAAATATTTCTCTGGAGATGTTGCAGTGAAGAAAGCTTCAAAGTTATCACAAAGAATTTGGTCAAGGCATGCTTAGAACTCTTCACCAAGCTGGCAAAAGATAAAGAGAACTACAAAAATTTTACAGTTCTACAAAAAAATCATGAAATATGGAAGGAGTCCATGAAGACTTCTGAAACCAAAAGAAGTGTTCTGAGCTGTTACACCTCTTTATATCTGCCTCGTGTGGCAATATGGTTTCTCTCAATGACCACTGCAACAAGATGAAGGGGCACCAGAAACACATCCAATATATCGTGGGGGAAACTAAGGACCAAGTGTCTAACTTGGCCCTGTGTTGATTCCCTCTGAGAGTATGGCTTAGAACTGATCTACCTGCTCAAGTCCATCAATGAATACTCTGTCCATCAGCTAAAGGAATTCAGTGAAAAGACCTTAATGTCCAGTACCAAAGAGGGTTTGGAACCACCAGAGATTGAAAGGGAAGAAAAGAAGACCATGTGTGAAAACCTCTGCAAAATCATGAAGGTCATCTTGGAGAAAAAGTGGAAAAGGTGGTGGTGTAAAACCAATTTGTCACATCCCAGTGCTGTGTTGTTATAAGCATGTATACCTGTACAGCAAACGTGGAGAGAATCGTGGAGGCCCATCCCTGACAGACAACTCAATAATGGGCTACATGACAGCTAAAAAATACCTGGAGATGCTTACACAGGGGTTGCAGGGAGGAGATGATCCAGTTAAGGTACAGTGTAGTAACAATGAAATATGCAACTTTCCTTTAGTTTTCAAATGCTTCCTCCCACCCAGTATCATGATCCCAATTCTACCAGACAAATCCAGCTACACCAGGGGATGTACCCTGGAGTCAGAAACATGGGGAATTTAGGATAGATGATACCTAGTGGTCGGAGTGGTGATACTGGGAGGGTGGAGGGATGGTGGAATAGAAAAGAGGAACCAATTTCAGTGATATATAACCTCCTCTCTGGAGTATGGACAACAGGGAAGTGAATGAAGGGACAGTGTATGATATGAAAAAGTAATAACAATGTATAAATTATCAAGGGCTCATGGGGGAGGTGTGGGGAGAGGGAAGGGAAATATGGGGAGCTGGTACTGGGGGCCTAAGTGAGAGTGATGATGGAAACAAATGTGCAAATGTGGCCTGCATATAATTGACGTATGTATGGATCATGATGGGAGCTGTATGAGCCCCCAGTAAAATGAATCTTTAAAAAAAAAAAAGAGGGGAAAAGAGGAGCTTATACCAAGGACTCAAGCAGAAAATATTTGGAAATGAATATGGCAACATGTGTATAAATATACTTGATACAAATGATAGATTGAATGTTATAAGAGTTGTAAGAGCCCCCAATAAAATCAATTGAAAAAAAAAGAAATACCTGGAGATGAATCCTGACACTCCATCATCGAGTTGCTGTACAAGGTCAAGGTCAATAATAACAAGTCCCTGAAGGATCTGATGATCATATGAAACTGTGTTGATGTCATCTGGCTTCAATCTTGAAGATTCACCAGATGTGTGCCAACAATATCTACAGGGTGATCAAGGTTGGCCTGGGGGTTGATGATAATGACTCTATAGCTGACGATACCAAGTTGTCATCACTGAAGAAATGTCACCCCTCGAAGGTGATCATGTCATGTCCCACAGGGGAGAAGTCAACTAACAGTCAATTTGTACACATATTCAGTATTTCTCTGCCTTCCCCCTGATAATATATTTTCATTTTTTCTTTATTTTTGATAACATTTTTAAAAAATCTGTATGGTATCACTATAACCAAGAGAGGGATACAATTTGTTTCTACTTCTAAGTGATATTGTGCGACTTTAGGCAAGAAGAGCAAAGTTAATAATTCTGTTTTACTTTCATATTTGTGAATCTAATGGATGGAGGTAATGCTTGTTATAAGGTATATATACTCTAATATTAATATTATGGTCCAAACTTGTAGCTATTAAATATATTGTTTAGTAAGCCAATTTTTTATTACTGGAATGTTGAAATGTGTGTGCCTAAATGAAGTTTTAACAAAAATACATGGACTTTCATCTTCTAGAGTCTTCTTTCCATGTCTACTATCCGCCTACAGATCCCAATGGCACATGTAGGAGACCTTTAGAAATCAGTGTGCTACACTGAATAGACTCCAAATCCACAGGGCTTGTTTTTCAAAGACAAAGATATGTTTTAGAGTAGCAAAATTATGTGCCTACCTAAGCTGCTGTCAAGTTAGTTCAAAGTCTCTAGGCTAAGCTGGTGAGTAGACTTGTAGTACCGAGAACATCTGCTGTGTCGAAAGGTGGTAACAAGTACAGTTACATGAAACAAAAGCAAAAAAGACAAAGAAATGATGCAGGGTTGTGAAAAATGAAACGCAAAATAAAGAGGGGACAAAAATATTGAGTAGCTGAAGGAAATTCAGTAAAGGAATTTCCCAATATTATTCACAAAGAAGCCAAACTCTCAGAAGTGGATCCCTACTGCAAATTTATGGTAACGCTTTATAAAAAGCTTGTTTCTATTGAAAAATTCTCTGCTCCTTGCCACAATAAATACAATGACCTAGTGTCTATTAGGTAATTAGCATAGCTACTTAATAATATATGGAGGGAAAGCAAAATTGAATCAGTCATAGGAACACAAAATTTTTTTTAATTTATCATTTTATTGGGTGCTCATACATTGCTTTCCATCATACTTAGTTCAATACATAGTTATATACACTGTGTCAAGCACCCCCACTTGTCTGTCCTCATCGACATTCTCCCAAAATCTGCCGCTCCACTTGGGCCCTTGATATGGGTCCCCCTTCCTTTTCCCTCCAACCTTTGCTCCCTCCCCCCAGTTCTCATTACTCTGTGATCATTATTGTTTTGTCATATCTTACACTGCCCAACATCTCACCCTGCCCACTCCTCCCTACATCTGCTCTCCAGATAGGAGACAGTCTGCAGATTCCCACTGCTGGTTTCTTTTCTCCACTCCACCCTCCCTCTACCCATCCAGCAACTTCACTCCCACCACTGACCCCTAGGGGCCCATCCACCCCGAGTTGCCTTGTTTCCAGTTCGCACCTCTGCCAGTGCACCTCCTCCAGTACAGCTGGAACTGCAGGGCAGATTTGGGGCTGTAATGGTTGGGGGAGGAAACCTTCAGGAAATAGAGGAAGGTTTTATGCTTCATTGCTACCTCACTGGCCCATCTCTTCCCCGTGACTCCCCTGTAAGGGGGTGTCCAATATCCCACAAGTGGACTTTGGGTCCCCACCCTGCTCTCCCCCTCATTCTTTCTGATTTAATCCTTGTTCTTTGATGTTTGATGTCTGTTCCCTTCGGCCTCTCGTGATCACACAAGTTGGTGCACTTCTTCTATGTGGGCTTTGCTGTTTCTGCGCTGGATGGCCACTTGCTCACCTTCTAGCCTTTAAGATCCCAGCTATTTTATTGTTTGGTGACTGGGCGCCATCAGTTTCCTCAGCTCTGTCTGCCTCTGCACCTTTTTGTCCTCGGTCATCATGACAAGATGGTGGGCACTTAACGATATGTTTTTTGTTCTTTGATGTCTGATAGCCTGGTTCTTTCCACTCCTCATGGTCGCACAGGCTGATGTGTTTCTTCTATGGTAGGCCTTGTTGCACTATTTCCTCATCCTCAGGCCTTTGAGGCCTCAAGAATTATGCCTTGATAGCTGGGTACCAATAGCCATCTTCACCACTCTTTCTCCTGTCTCCACTTGTCCTCATTGATCATCTCAGGAAAGTGAATAGACAGTAATATTGGTTTTTCCCTGTTTGATGCCTGAGGTCTATCCTTTTGACGCCTCTTGGCCACACAGGCTGGTGTGCTTCTTCCGTGGGGCTTTGGTTACTTCTTGGCTAGTTGGCTATTAAGCTTTAGCTGTTTATCTTTGAGCCTCCAGACTGTATATCTTTTGATATCTGCTGCCATCCATTTTATTCACCACATTCATTTATGCACCTATTTGACTTCAGTGATCATATTGGGTCGGTGAGCATCATGGCCAAATTCATAGAACAAAATGTTTTTGCACTGAGGGTGTGACTGGGTGGGGACCCAAGGTCTAGCTGCTGCCTTAGTACTAAGCCTATAACTATATGTTCCTGAATTTATTCCCACCTTTTCATAGATAATTATCATTATATCCATAGATGTTTGTGTTTAAACCACTTTGCCTTCTTGTTCCTTCCTCTATTTCCTTCTTCCTTCTTCCCATCCTTCTTTTGCAGTCAGTCTTCATTTGAGTTTCACAACTTCCTCTCTGTTACATTACATTTACTTTGGCCCTGTTGGACCTCCCCCCTTCACCTCCCCACTGTTTGTAGACCATTGGCTGTTCCCCCCATCTCTGAGTCTGTCCATGCCCCTCTTCCCCCACGGCTGTTAGGAACCCTCAGATCAGTTGAGGAACACAAAAATTTAAAAAACAATTTCAAGTAAAAGCAATTGCCCTATTTAAACATGAAAATACATACAAAGGACTATATTTTCAAAGACATATATATCATATCAGTCTTGAAGAAGTGACTATCACATGAAACTTAAAGATCATGTGGATTATATCATGTTTTAAAATGTGTTAGTTTTCTATGTTGTGCAACATTACAGCAAATTGAGCAGATTATAATAGCATCTGTTATTACCTCACAAGTTCCACACATCAAAAGGCTGAATATGGCATAGTTCTCTATTCAGAGCCTCCTAAAGCTGACAACAAAGTGACTGTGCCCTCAGTTTGGAGAGAAATGTGCACCCCAGTGGTTGTATAAGGAATTATAGAATAGCTGCTTGTGTAGTCAAAGATAGCCTCTGGTCTACTAAAGACATCTTCTGGTCTACTAAAGTAGAGTTCAGTAGCGATAAACTTTACACTTTCTATACTTTTGCATACATTGCATGCTTTGCAAATTGTCATTTGATTACTTTTCTAGGTTTTTCATTTTCCAATTGATAGGGTTTCATTACATGTGGGAAATACTAGGGTTCCAGTTCTTACATATAGGGCTAATTCCAAACAAATGTCTTGAAATATATATGTTCATTTCTGGATGGCTGCACACAACTTCTCTTAGCAATACATTTACATTAGTCTCATTAAGGTTCTTTATCTTAAGTCCACCCCACCTGAATTTTGAGAAAATCTCAAGAACATCCTAAGATCTGATGAGTTGTGGGAAGACATCAAGAAAAACATGAAGAAAGCAAAAGGTCATTAAATGGGGGTGGGGTTGAGGAATCATCAATATAGGTGTCGGAAGACTGTGAAACTTTCTCTTAATTGTAGAACAACTAAGGCAAATGGAAAGAATGAAGCCAGGGATGAATAGATAATTCAAAAAGAAGCTCAAGAAGATAAAGTGAAATATCATAATGAAATGTGCAAACACTTCAAGTTTGAAAACCAGTAAAGAAGTTTACCTTGAACTAAAAGAACTAAATAAAAAAATTAAGTCTCAAGTTGCAATATTGAAATTATCTGGGAAAAATATTGAATGAGGCAGGAAGCATCAAAAGAATATGGAAATAATACACCACCACTGTACCCAAAAGAACTAGTTGACATTCGACCACTACAGAAGGAGCAAGAACCATTGGTATTGAAGTAAGAAGTCAGGTCTGCACTAAAGGCATTAGCCAAAAACAAGACTCCTGAAAATGACTACCAATCTGACAGATAGCTGCCAGAAATTCAATCTGGATTCATAAGAAGATGTGGAAGGGATAAGATTACTGAGATCCACAATCTACACTTCCCCTCATTTATAACGATATAATTTTTAGTTATTTGATGCTTCATAACTGATCCCTTTGGTGTCTCGTGGTCCCATAGACTATTGCACATCTTCTATGTGGGCTTTATTGCTTCTGAGCTAGATGGCCACCTGTTTACCTTCAAGTCTTTAAGAATCCAGATGCTACATCTTTCAATAGCTGGGCACCATCAGTTTTCTTCACCACAATTGCTTATGCACACCTTTGTCTTCAATGATCATATCAGGAAGGTTGGCATGCAATGATATGATTTTTGTTCCTTGATGACTGCTAATTCCATTGACCCCTCGGGTCACACAGACTGGTATGCGTCTTCCACCTGGACTTTGTTACTTCTGAGCTATATGGCTGCTTGTTTATTTTCAAGCTTTTAAGACCCCAGATGCTATATCTTTGATAGTTTTCTTCACCACATTTGCTTGTGCCCACTTTTGTCTTCATTGATTGTGTTAGGAAGGTGAGCATCAAGGAATGCCAATTTAATAGAACAAAATGTTCTTGCATTGAGAATGTAGTTGAGTGGACTCCAATGTCCATCTGGTGCCTTAATGCTAACCCTTTAAATATATGCACATAGATCTATTTCCCCATCATCTTATCTAAATAGATTTACCTATGTTTGTGCCTATGGACAACAGGGAAGTGGGCAAAGGGATACATCAGAGAGCATTTTACAAGACAACATTATAATAATTTATAAATTATCAAGGGTTTGGAAGAGGGTGGGAAAAGGAGGAACCAACACCAGGGGCTTAAGTCGAAGGAAAATGTTTTGAGAATGATGATGGCATCAAAGATACAAATGTGCTTTGCATAAATGCATGTATGGATCTATTGTGCTATTAGTTGTATGAGCCCCCAATAAAATGATTTTTTAAATTAGGTATAGTAATGATGGGTCAGATTGAAAAAAAATTGTCTTAGAATTTTTGCGTGGTTATTTTAATGTTTTTAGGGTTAGTTTTTGTCTCACTCATTTGTGTGTGTGTTTAAAATGATTTAAAAATCCATGAATGAAAATATCTGTAATATGCATGCAACTTGTAAAAATAATAAAATTTAATGAGCAATTTGAAAATAGTTTTAAGGGCTGAGCCCCAGTGGCATAGTGGTTGTGCGTGGGACTGCAGACCACTGGGATGGAGATTCAATTCCAGCAGTGGGGCTGGGCCTCCTACTCCCACTACCAGAGAACAGTGATGCCCCCTCCAAAAAAAATAGTTTTTAAAATGGTTACGGACATCATATGAATCTTGACTGAAAGACAAGAATACCAGAGAGATGTTTACTTGTTTTTATTGACCATACAAAGGCATTTGACTGTGCAAAACATAACAAACTATTGACAGCCTTGAGAAGAATGGGAATTCCAGAATATTAATTGTGCTCACAATGAGCCTGAAAATGAACCAAGGTCATTGTGCAAACAGAATACGGTGATATTAAATGGTTTGAAATCAAGTGTTGTATCCTCTCATCATTCCTGTTCAATCTGTAGGCTGAGCAAATTATCAAAGAAGCTAGACTATATGAAGAACACAGCATCAGGATTAGAACAAGCTTTATCAACAGCTGCGAAGAGCAGATGACACAATCTTGTTTAATGAAAGTGAAGGACTTATTGATGAATATCAGGGATTGCAGGTTTTGGTATAGATTACAATTCAAGGTAAAGAAGAGCAGAATCCTCACAACTGGACCAATAGGTAACATCTTGAAAGACGGCAAAAAGTTGCCAAGGATTTCATCTTGCTTAGATCCACAGTCAATGTTCATGGAAGCAGCAGTCAAAAGAGATCAAAGAATGCCACTGCATAAGACCCACATAGTGTTGAAAAGCAAGGATGTGACTTTGAGGTTGAAGGTATACCTGAAACAAGTCTTGTTACTCTCAGTCACCTCATATGCATGTGAAAGTTGGACATTGAATATGGGAAAGAAAAAAATCAATGCATTTGAATTATGGTGAAAAAATATGCAATGTGCTACAGACTGCCAAGTAATGGTAGGAGGAGAAATTAAAGGGGAAAAGAAAAGAAACAAAGACAAGAGGGAAAGGGTAAGAAAGAAGAAAATAAGAAAATAAAATGCAAAGTACAAGAAAAAGAAAAAAATGACACAATAGGAAAGGGCAGCACAATACCAGCGCAAGCTACCAAATATGACTATGGGAGGAGCATAAAGCGATGTCCACTGAAGCAGCAGCAAGAACAGAAGCAGCTTGGGAGTGAAGCCTGCTTCGTGGGAGCATGCACCACTGTACACTAACATGGTGTGGGTAGGCACCACCAAGTATGGAAGTGGCTTAGGTGCAGTGCTTGCTCCCTTAGACGGTACACTGCTGAACACAGAAATAGTAAGCACAAGCCCTGCATCAATGGAAAGAACGGAAACACTGTGTTCCCTCAATGGGAACACGTTACTGGCAACAGAAGCTGTGATCTCACAGCACCCAACCTTGAGAGAATGGCCTGAAGATATCTGAAGGGGAGACTCAGGGTGCTCCATCCACTCAAGTGCACCTCAGACTTCTAAGGGAATGGAACAATGAGTGTGGAGAAGGATGAATGGGTAGAAAACAAGGTGGGAGTCTGACTGTCCACAGGGAGGAGGTGCTACACTTCTGGACACCAGAAGGCGGTGTGCGGGTTAAAGAAGAAATCACACTCCTTTGGATACAAATCCCCAGTGTGGGCGCTGGTTCAGTGCTGGGCAAGTGGAGCCAGTTAATCTGGTACCTCTCCTTTACTGGCACATGAGTTGCAATATTTCACAATGGTTGTAATGTGCCAGGTCAGGCTAGCTGGCAATTCACCGCTCCCTATGCCTCCTGTGCATCATTTTCATTTAGCTTCTTCTAACTGGAATTCATAGATGACTTTGTCCTTTCCTTTCAAGATCAGTATTTCAGAATTGTTTTTATCTGTTTTACGTCGTTTCTTGGGTCTTCGTTGTAGAGAGTCTAGGTGGTGTGTCTGCCTAATCCACCCTCTTGGTCAATCCCATGGGTTCCATTTTTACTAGGTAACTCTATCAGTCATTTAAATTGTTCTTGTATTGAACTTAAGATGCACATTCTCACCCAAAGAGTGTATAAATGTTTTCCACATTTTCTTCAAGTGCTTGTAAAGTTTTTTTGTGTGTTTTTTTTCAAACATGTGAATCTTTAGCCCATCTGGAATTTATTTGAGTGGTTGAAAAGAGTTTGGAATTAGGAATCTAACTTTCTCCCCTCACCCAGGGAGTAGAGTTCTTGCCTGAAACAGCAGGCAGGAGCTCCAGGAAGAAGGCCAGACAGAGCCAAACAGTATTATTGAGGGTGAGCCAGAAGGAAAAGAAGCTAGCTGTGGAAAATTGGCACAAAAAACAATTGTTTCACAATGCATAAAGAGACTAAACCAGGCAGAAAGGAGGTGTCTCCAACACCTCCAAAATTGCTGGAAGACTAAAACCTCATCTAGTCACTAGGCTTTAGAGAAAGACCCTAGGATCATACAAGAAAATGTTGGCAGAAGCGAGAGACTCTCTCCATTCTACTTACTGATAAATAAAGGTGAGAATAAACATTTTCATTTAGAGTAACCCAAACCAAACTAACTACCACTGAGTCGATTCCAACGCACAGCCACCCCATAGGGAAAAGCAGAACTGCTCCCCAGGGGTTTCCAAAGCTTTACATCTTTATGGGAGCAGAAAGCCTCCCCTTTCTCCCATTTAACCAGGGTCCTATTTTTCATTAACAAATAACACTTGAAGGAATGATACCAATAAATATATTTTGCACGACAAAAATAAAAACAGTATCTAAGACTTGGTAAAAAAGAAATGAAAAACTTTCCCAAGGCAATTCCATCGATTCCAGCACATATTGACCCTATAGGACAGGGTAGACTGCCCCTGTGGGTTTCTGAGCATTTAACTCTTCACAGAAGTGGAAAGATTTGTTTCTCTCCCATGGAGCACCTGGTGGTTTGGAACTGCTGAACTTGCAGTTAGCAGCCCAATGTGTAACCATTCAGCCATATGTATAATGGAAAATGTAAGTAATGTTTAGACGGCATTTATCTATACCCTCAAGGAAATTTGATTCCACATGCGATGCAATAACACATTAAAATGAGCTAAGAACAAAATACTCTTAGGAGGGCTGAGCCCCGGTGGCATAGTGGTTGTGCACAGGACTGCAGCCCACTGGGCTGGCGGTTCAAATCCAGGAGCAAGGCTGGACCTCCTATTCCAACCAGAGTAGGAAAAAAGAAAAGAAAAACTACTACTAGAAAAAAAAAAAAAACACCTGACAGACTGTCTGACAGATATAATGATTGGAGAAAAATGCCTTCATTACATGTAAAACTTGTAAAGGTCAGATCTTTATGCAAAAAGTCAGTGAGTTGTGTAGAAGATGAACTTAAAAACTGACTAAGACTGAAAAAAAACAGAAAAAATATTAAACTGAGCATAAAAATTATGGAGATGCATCATACAAATAATACATTTATAAAAAAAGAAATCTAGGAAAGTAAACTCAAATCATTTAATATTGCCTACAAAGTTCTCTTAGAAACTATAGCTATTTTACCATACTTTGGAAATATGAAAAAAGAAAAAATGGCATCAGCTGCTTTAAAAACTATAATTATTCTGCCTAGTGATGAGTATTTTGGCCTCTAAGTAACTTTAGTTCATACTAACACTTGTGTCCCTAACAAGATAAAAGTAAATATGCTAATAAAATTAAGCAATCTATATGTGAGTCAAACTTAGGGAAAAACAAGACAGAAAGAGAAAGAAAAATTTCTTCTGAGGTGATAATCATTTTTTAATAATTAAATTGGGGGCTCATACAACTCTTATCACAATATATACATACACATACATTGTATATCAAGCACATTTCTATATTTGTTGCCCTCATCATTCTCAAAACATTTTGCTTTGTACTTAAGCCCTTGGTATCAGCTCCTGAAGTTATAATCTTATTGACTCTAGAAAAGTAGTAAAATGTGTTTTTTTTGCTTGAGGGGGTGTTAGTACTAACCCAGTATTACAATTCTCTCCATGGAAAATATCCAATTCAAAATATTGACCAATGCAGCTGGAAATCAGCCACTACTATCAGTCAGTAGTAACTTCTGGGCTGCTAGGATACTGAACAGGTGTCAGTAGAGCTCCTGCACTAAGATGAACCAGGAGAAATCCTGGAAATCTACATCAGAATGTCAGCCATTGAAAATCCTGTGGATCACAATGGTTCTATCTGTAGCCCATAATTGGGGTGGCCCATAATGTCTCTCTGTGTATGGGGTCCCATTGAGTTAGGGACTTATTCAAAGTCAGCTGACAATACCAACAATTGATGTAAGGGACAAGTTTTGTGTTCTTTATCTCCTATTTGGCATGAATGAAATCCAACCAGAGCATGAGCATTTCTATACTTCAACAAGATTAGGAAAAGTGCTGTGCTTGGGGATATCAAATGTGAGAGGTGTGAGGCAAGAACGTTTTGAAGTTCCCTGTCCACTGTCCATTTTCATCAAATATCCAACTGTCTATGAAAGTGAACTAGGGAAGAGTGACAGAATCCATTTACTTTGTCAAAATTCTCCTAACTAAATCAAAGTTAATCTACAACAAAACTAATAAGCTGAGTGGATGTCCAAGCAAGCACTTCCTCAGTGCAAGAACATTTTTTCTATTAAATTGGCATTCCATGATGCTCACCTTCCCAACACTATCACTGAAGGCAAATGTGTGCATAAGCAAATCTTGTGAAGAAAGCTGATCATACCTGCCTATCAAAAGATGTAGCATCTGGGGTCTTAAGGGCTTGAAAGTTAACAAGCAGCCATCTAGCTCAGAAGCAACAATGCCCACATGGAAGAAGCACCCCAGCTTGTGGGACCATGAGGTGCCAAAGGGGTCAGTTATCAGGTTTCAAGAACTAAAAATAATAACATTGAATGCTCACCTTCCTAATATGATCGCTGACAACATATGTGAGCATAAGCAAACGTGGTGAAGAAAGCTGATGATGCCCGGCTATGAAGAGATATAGCATCTAGGGTCTTAAAGGCTTGAAAGTAAATAAGAGGCCATCTATCTCAGAAGCAACAAAGTCCACACGGAAGAAGCACACAAGCCTGGGTGACCACGAGGTATCAAAGGGACCCAGTATCAGGCATCAAAGAACTAAAAATTATATCATTATAAATGAGGGGACAGATTGGGGACACAAAGTCCATCAATAGGTGAAGCAACATCCTCTTACAGAGGGGTTGCAGGAAGGTGACAAGCCAGTCAAGGTACAGTGTAGCAACACTAGTGTTACATAGAAAGTTGCATAGAAATATGCAACTGTCCTCTAGTTCTTAAATGCTTCCTCCCACCCACTATCATGATTCCAATTCTACCTTACAAATCCCTCTAGACCAGGGGATGTACACTGGAGCAGAAAACATGGGGAATTGAAGATAAATGATCCCTTCAGGACCAGTGGTGACAGTGGTGATACCAGAAGGGTGGAGGGATGGTGGAAAAGAAAGGGGGAACCAATTTCAGGAGACTGCATATAACCTCCTCTCTGGGGTATGAACAGGGAAGTGAATGAAGGGACACATTGGACAGTGCACGATATGAAAAATAACAATGTGTAAATTATTAAGGGTTTATGGGGAGGGGGAGAGTGTGGGGAGGGAGGAGGTGTAAATCTGGGGAGCTGGTACTGGGGGCCTAAATGGAGGGAGGATGTTTTGAGAGTGATAATGGCACCAAGGGTGCAAATGTGGCCTGCATACCATTGACATATGTATTGATCGTGATGGGAGTTCTTTGAGCCCCCAATAAAATGATTTAATCTTTAAAAAGGAGGGGAAAAGAGGAGCTTATACCAAGGGTTGAAGTAGAAAATATTTTGGAAATGAAGATGGCAACATGGGTACAAATATGATTGATATAAATGATGTACAGAATGTTAGAGATGCAAGAGCCCCCAGTAAAATAATTTTAAAAAACTAATAAGCTGACTAAAAATTGAATGTGCAGATCAAAAAGCTTTACCCTATGCAGGGCACAAAATCCTAATAAGTTTCTTTTAAAGAGAAAAATTAAATCTTAAATAAATGCAAAAATAAATAAAGCACATTGGTCTGGATCAGTTTCTCACAATAATATATGTAGGTGAAAATATTTAATGTTTTCATGAGGAAAGATTACATCTCAAGAAGTCTTTATCTAGATAAATTGTCATTAATTTTTAAAAACAACAAAGATATTATCAAATATTTATGGAGTTATAAGAAATGCCATCTATGTATCCTTAGAGAAAAAAAATAAAATCCTTAAGGGCATATTAAGCCAAGGAGTGGTCAAGTAAAACAAAATAAAGAAACTCATGAATATGGAATTTATAGTATAAAAGAAATGGAAATGAATAACATCAATCCTTAAACTCAGATTTGAATTCATCAGGTGCTAAAATATAAGTTCTGAAAAGATTAAAATTGTGTAAATAATGATTAAAAGACAAGGTCATAAATTTAAAATATCAGCTAAAGTACTAATAGAAAAATGATAAAATATACCCTTAGAAATAGAAAATTTTGCCCACCAAGGGATATATGGATAATCAAACTATGAAATATTCATACAATAAAGTCGTAGGCAACTTTAATAACTAATGATGAATCTGTGAAACATCTCACAACATGGATGAACTTTAAAGACATTATGCTCAGTGAAATCACAAAAGAATAATGTATGAAAGGACTCATAAAAAGTCAAGAAATGGCTTATATACAGAAATATTCTTTGATAGCTGGTTGGCATTGATGAGAAGAGGTGGGAAGAAAAACCACATAGACATACTACTTTAGGTGAGAGAAAGAAATACTCTATATGAAGGAACATAACCAAGGCAAAAGGCAACAATGATATTCCCTATTACATATATAGCTCTGCAAAAGAAGTAATAATAAATAGCATATGAGTGCATACATAAGAAGTTATGTACCACTGGAGTCGGAAGCATGTGAAATTTAGGATAGATGTTCCCTCAGGACTAATCATGGGAGTGGTGATACTGGGAGAGTGGAGGGATGGTGGAGTAGAAAGGGGGAACCAATTTCAGGGATCTACATATAACCTCCTCTCTGGGGCATGACCAAAAGGGAAGTCAGTGAAGGGACACATTGGACAGTGTATGATATGAAATAACAATTTGTAAATTATTAAAGGTTCATGGGGGGGAGGGAAATATGGGGAGCTGAAACTGGGGGCCTAATGGAGGGAGGATGTTTTGAGAGTGATGATGGCAACAAGTGTGGAAATGAGGCCTGCCTACAATTGATGTATGTATGAATCGTGAGGGAAGGTATATGAGTACCCAATTAAATGATTCATTAAAAAGGGGGTGGGGGAAGAGGAGCTTATACCAAGGACTCAAGTGGAAAAGGTTTGGAAATGAATATGGCAACATGTGTGCAAATGTGCTTGATACAGATGATGCATTGAATGCTATAATAGCTGTAAAAGCCCCTCATAAAATTGTTTCTTAAAAAAGAAGTTATGTACCATGAACCAGGGCCATCGAGAATGTGGGATTACACACCCATGGCTATGTAAAATTGACTATGTGAATATTCCTACACATATACTTGTACATACTGCAAATATGCGTGATAAAATGCACTGGGGACACAGACATAAACACCTTTTATAAAACCTATAAAACTAACTAGTCATAAACTAAAATCTCCTGGAATTAATATAATGAGATTGATGTGAGGTACAGTAGTCTTAGAGGTCATATTAGAATGAGAGGGCAGTGGTTACTAAGCAGAGTGCATTGGAGAGATAAATATAGAAGATCAAAGACATACATCTGACTTGAACAGTTAAAACATTGTCATTTGATCCCCCGATGCATGCTGGACCTAGTCTGGTTTTCAACATTTTCTATATTTTTCTTTTGTTTTGTTTTCCTTTGTTCGTATGTATTAGAGTTTATCTCAGAAGTTTATCATATACACCTACACATATGTATTACACACCCACACAGAAGAAAGACCTGTTAATCGCCTACTTAATGATTACATTGTCATTGGAGAGACCCTCTTGAAGTTGTGCTGTTTTTCTTTTCAGTATATGAAATCCAGGATTTATGAACCTGTATGGACAGGAAGTAGAATAAGAGGGTTTGGGGGTGCAGAGGATACAGTAGTAGTGGAGGTGGTATCAAAGGTTATGATGTCAAGGGGTCCAGGAAGTAAAAGAATGTTTGGAAATTGATTGTGGTATCAATTGTGCAATACTTCTTGATGTGAATGAACAATGGAATGATCCATGTGTTAACTCCAATTTAATAATAATTTTATTTAAAACTTTTTAAAGAGATGAAAAGATCAATGATCTTGGAACTATAACCACATATCCCAAAATTATGCATGACTCAGGGTCAAGTCTAGCTAATTTTATAAAGATGCTGGAATTAGAATTTTTTTTAGTTGTAATCAAGTCTCTCCAACTCCAGGCAACCCAGCGTGTTCTCAGTGACTGATTTTTCAAAAGCAGATCTCCAGATCTTTCTTCTGAGGTGCCTCTGAGTGTGTGCAACCACCAACATTTGAGTTAGCAGCCAAGCGCTTAATTATTTGCACCACCCAGGATGCCAGAGTAGGAAAGTTGTTGTTATTGATACTGTGTGCTTGGCATGCAGCTGAAGAGCTCAGTACTCCTAGGGAAATCTCACACCATGGTGGCCCGAGTTTCATCCCAATTCTGTAGACACTGTAAAAATCATCACACAAGGGTGATATACTTTCTTAGCTCTGATATATCTGGTGTCTTTTTTGTGCCTTCATATATGAAAACATTATAACCAAATACATTAGGAAATTGTCCAGAAAAATAAGTCATAGAATTCAAAGCAGAAAGCAATAAAGTAAAGAAAAAGAATTTTTAAAAATAAAGGATATTGGTGCTAAATTAGAACTAATTACATAGAATATGGGGCATGGGGTCATGTGATATATATAACATATATTATATGTGTGTATGTGTATACTACATATACACCTACACATATGTATTACACACGCACAGAAGGAAGACCTGTTAATCGGCTACTTAATGATTACATCAAAAACAAGCCTGTGAGATAGTTCTACTCTGTCATCTTAGAGTTCTCATGAGCAAAAAAGCAACAGCAGGGCACCCCCCTATAACAGCCGCAACAACAAGCTTTTTGCAAAACTAAAATAAGTATAATAGAATTGAACTCAGGCAAAAGGAAGCAGTGGACGAGAGCATCAAGTCCAGTCCTATGTGGACTATGTTTATAGAGTGTTATTTATAAAATAAATTCAAATCGCCAAGTGTACTTATCATGGGGCAATAAAACCACAAATGATTTTTCTGTTGTTTTTCCTTGACTTACTTTGATTTTCCTTAGTGTTTCCCTAAGCTCCTCAAATTTCAAACATCAAGAATGCTTAAATTTTGTAATTGGGGGGAAAAAACCATAAATGAGATTTTAATACTGTGGATTTGATTCAAGTTGTAATTTGAGAAGAAAAATGTGTTTCTTTAATTCTATGAATCTGAGATTTCTCTCATAGTAACAGCAAAAACAAAAACTGCTTTGGTAACAACTATAATCTAATCTAGGTAACTCTGACAGAGGGATAGGGCAAAGAAGTAGTCAGAAAAGTAGGGTATTTTTGGCAGGGTGGGGACCTAGGTAAAGTGGGACTTGGTGAGAGGCTTTTGTCGGGGGCTGAGTAAGAAGATGTCCCTGAGGTGGGAAAAGGTGGCATCCTAGAAGGGGTGGAAATCCAGCAGCCAATGTCCAACTTGCAAAAGCCTAATTCTAACATAGTTTCTGGGACATGATTGCTCAAATGAAAATGAATGCTTGCTAAATTACTACTAACATAGACAAGTACTTCTAGAAAAATAATTAAAGACTACATTCACAGTAGTAGCTCGAACATAGAAGATAAATAGAATGTAATTGCTTGCATTACACATAGATAACAAGGCCTGTCTATGCTATTTACAGTCATTTTTCAGTTTAAGGAATGCTCCTGGAATATTGTTGTCTTTTAAAGTGAAAGGTGTCATCTTCAATTAACTTTCTCAAAAATTTTTTTTTTAGACAATGACTACCAAAAGATTACACACATGTACATTTAGGCTGAAGGACTTGGAAAAGTTTGCTGGCATTAAAATCAATAGACTTTTAATATCCTTTCAGGAGAAATAGGTAAAACAGGTCTCAGGAAAACATCTGAACTCAGAGGTAGGTTAGTCAGTCTCTAGAAATAGGAAACTACTGCGTCCTCACAAGGGAATGAATTGGATGGCTCTTATTTCAGAGTTTGTGTCCATTTGAAACTAAGATTGTCTAGTATAGAAGAAATACAATTAGAACAGCTTGTCTAGCCAATGCTGTCTATTCTTCTGTGTGCATTGAGGATTATATTGAGAGAGAGAGGGTGTTAAAAAGGGCACTCTTTTTTTTTAATTAAAAATAATTTTATTGGGGGCTCGTACATCATTTTTCCAATACATAAATAAACACACTGTGACAAGAACCCTCGCACGTCTGCTGCCGTCATCATTCTCCAAACAGCCGCCCAAGAAGGGCACTCTGATTACCTATATTTTTAAACACAAAAAGGACTTCTGAAACTTAGCGCTGCCAATTCCCTTTGCAGAGGATTGCCAAAATTGAATGCAGGAAGATCAAAAGCAAAGTATTGTCAATGTTGTTTGGACTTTAATACTTAAAAGACTAACCCTAACATACCTTTTTAATTCCCTTTTTGGCATTGTTTTCTTAAGTCCAGAAGCTTACTGTTTCTATCTTCTAAAGACTTAAGTCAGGGGAACATTTTTAAAAATACATAGATGAATAATAAAATGTTTATTTTATTTCTTCATCTTTGCCACTGCTTTAAAGTACATACATTTTTTAAGCTTCCATCAACATAAAGTACATATTATGAAACAAATATTTTACCTTAACTTTGGGTAGTATTCTGATCAATTCTTTCTGACATTTATTGTTTTAATAAAATAAAATATCTAAAATTTTTATTACACTAAAAGCTAACCCAGTCAACTTTTGAAACATCACATAGCTGCAGCTATGGATTTAATTTTTATTCATAGAGCTAAATAATTCAGAAAAATAAAACTTGCCTTGGACCAACAAAAAGATGTCAACAACCCAATTTTATCTAATGACAATAAGGTAAATTGGAAGTATTTGTCTATAAGGTTGAGTGATTTTTTTTAATTTAGATTTTCTACTTTCTTTGTAAAGATTTCTTTCCAAAGAATGCCTTAATACATCTTTTGAATTTTATTTTTGAAACTTTATGTTTGTAAAGATAGTCTTTGTTTTCAACATTTTTTAAAACCAAGAACCTTAATCATTATTATTTTTCTACCTATAGATAATGCAAAGTTCAGCAAAAATAGCAAATAAAAGAAAGGAATCCTTTTTTTTGACTCCCAAGCCAAATGATCTCTACAAAAATTCATAATTCTCTAAACTATCATTGGATATGAATAAATATCTAAACAACCAGTATACATCACAATATCATCTATTCTTTAAAAACTTCCCAAAGAACTAGAACAGATTATTTTTTCAACATACTTTTCCCTGAGTTATGTTTTTATGCCTAATTACAACCTTGTTAATATAAGAGATTCAAATTAACTTGGAAGAACTTTAGTTAATCTGAAACAAACCATCTTTACTTTGCAAATGGCACCACAATGAAAGGTCTCTGTGATAGGATCTCTTCAATTGAAAAGTGCATTGCCTTACTGTTAAGTAAGCCTCTTTTATAAATACTTTCTAAATGTGTAGAACAATAAGTAACACTGATATGAGGAACAAAGGAAATGTGCATTATAATAATTAAAACATCATATAGTCAGATGCCAATTTTTTAATTGCCATTATAAGGTGCTTTCAAGTTGGTTGCAAGATTCATAGGAACCCTATGTACAGAAAACTTTACATTTTTAAGCAGGAGACATTTATTTAGTAAATAACTATTGAATATGTTTTATAGCATTAAACATTCATCTGTTATCAGCCCATGGTAATAAGAAAATAGGTCCATATTCACATTACACTTACATCTCCTGTGACATTTCTACAGTCAATCACTTTCAAACAAACATAAAACATTAGGGAGAAGTCCCTGTATGAAGTGATTGAGCCTCTTTTTTTCTTCCATCTAGGAATGTAATATTAGCCTATGGACACCTCTAAGCTCCCACAAGAAAAGCCCAGGAGCTGACCTTAACCCCTGGAACCCCTGAATTGTTTGAGCGACCCTGCCAGGACACACGCGTGCATTCTTTTTCTGAGATCAGCTGCAGGGTGGTGTTAAAGTATCTGTTTGGCTTTAGAAGATGAAGAAATCAGTTATCTTGGAAAGTAAACCACACATCAGAGAACTCTCCATGCCCAGACAGTTTTACAAAGATGCCAGAATTTTTTTTTTTAATTACAATCGAGTCTCTCCAACTCATGGCAATCCCATGTGTGTCACAGTAGAAGATGTTCTTAGTGGCTGAGTTTTCAAAAGTAGATCTTTCATCTGAGGTACCTCTCCAAAACAGTAATAATAACACTAAAATCATGGTCATCAAGTCAACGACACCTTTCCCCTAATTGTTCATGAGACTCAACCGTTTATAAGCGTAGAAAGTCCAGTCTTTCTCCCTGGGAGCTGCTGCTGATTTCAAACTGCTGACCTGCCATCACAGTCTAACTTGTAATCACCATTCCTCCAGGTAGCCTTCCTCTAGGTGTGCTCTAACCACCAACCCTTTGGTTGGCAGCCAAGTGCTTGATTATTTGCCCTACACAGGACACCACATTCTTTGGGCATGTTCACAGAAGAGTCCAGTCTCTGGTGAGGGACACCCTGCTTGGGTAAGTGCATGGGACTGCAAAAAAAGAGGAAGGCTCGGAATGGGATGGACTGACACGGCGGCTGCAGCAACGGGCTCACGCATAGGAACAACTGTGACGATGACAGAGGACTTGGCAGTGCTTCCTTCTGTTGTGCATGAAATCACCATTGAACCGAGGACACCTGACAACGGGATGCCACAGAGGTGGAATACTGGTAGTGCTATCATTGCGTGTTTCTCAGAAATCACAAAGCACATTTCTTATAAAGCAATAACGGCAACGGACAACAGGGAAGTGAGTGAAGGGACACATTGGATAGTGTATCATATGAAAATAATAGCAATTTGTAAATTACTAAGGGTTCATGGAGGAGGGGTGAAGAAAGGGAAATATGGGGAGCTGGTACTGGGGGCCTGGGTGGAGGGATGTTTAGAGAGTGATGATGGCAATAATTGTGCAAACATGCATACAACTGATGTGTGTATGGATCGTGATGTGAGTTGCATGAGCCCCCAATAAAATGATTCATTAAAAAAAAAAAAGGAGGGAGGGCAAAGGAGGACCTTATACCAAGGGCTCAAGTGGAAAATATTTGAAATGAATATGGAAATATGTGTACAAACATGCTTGCTACAGATGATGTACTGTTATAAGAGCTGTAAGAGTCCCCAGGAAAATAATTGGGGGAAAAAAGCAATAAGGACTATGGCTTAGCATGGGGTCCTAAAGAGACACTATGAACTGGGAGGAGTTTATCTCTGTAATAAGCTACATTCATTGTCAAAAACCCTACCTCCCACCAGCTGTGTAAAGATGAAGACCAAAATCACTCCCCTTTTTCTTAGAAACCTCATATTCACCACATGCTCTCTCACTCTTCATCCCTGTGATATGAAAAATCAAGCTCTTTAAATTGACATGATCCCTACAATAGGTTGAATCATAACTTCCCAAAATTTATGTCCTCTGAGAACCTCACCTTGTCACCTTGTTTGGAAATAAGTTTCTGGAAGTTTTAGCTAGTTGAATTCAAACCAAATGACAATGGGGCCCAGATCTAGTAACTGTCCTAAAAAGAGAGGAGGACCCAGAGAGACAGGCACACAGAGGAAAGATGGATTTCCTCCATTTTTATGTTGCCTGTAACTTTTCCCCCCTGCCCAACATCCTGACAGTTTAAAACTCAGGTGAACATTGCAAACAGAAATTGGAGCAATGCACCACTGGCCAACGGATGCCTTGCACTCTCAGATGCTAGAAGAGACACAAAAGAATCTTCCCTTACAACCTTCAGAGAAAGCATGGCCTTGCCAGCACTCAGACTGTGGAATTTAGGCCTTCCTAATGGAGTCAGTGCATATATGTTGTGTAAAGCGGCCTGAGGACAAGGACACCACCACTCAGGTATTCCTGAGATGCAGAGAGGAGCCCCTTTCACTGCAAGGGGGCTGCTTTTGTTTCAGTGGACTCCTAAGCAGCCTTTCTCTGTCCTTTTAGGATCTAGCCACTGACAGAAGCCAAGGCAGCTCCTTTTCCTTCTCATTTCTTTATTGTCTCCTCCTCTGCTGATAAAGTCTAGCAATGAGGATTCATGCAAGCACACATGCAGGGGTACAAAAAAAAAGTAGCCAAGAAGGGAATGCACCGTTCCATTTAGATTGATTACATTTCACCAGCCAGCAAGCCAGTGAAAAACATCCCCAGGAGCAGATGCTGCTTCCAAAATGCATCTTCAAAGAGATTCAAAGGCCATACAACCCTGCAAGCGCAACCTGATTGCCATATAGACCAGGAAAACATGAAAACAAGCTTGCCATCAAAGGCGTCAAATTAGTTCCATTCTCCTCTGCAGAAACTGAATAGACAGAAGTTGTGAATCATCCTCGCACATTGAAACAAAACACAAGGGCAGCCACAGAGAGATATAACAATTTTTAGCTACTCTGTCCTGTGTTCAGGTCACAGTGACCTTACTGGGTTATGTAAATATGCCTCCTGAATTTTAAAATGATTCCTCCATTTTTATGTTGCCTGTAACTTTTCCCCTCTGCCTGACATCCTGACAGTTTAAAATTACAGTTATTTTTCCTCCTTTGCAAACGATATTTCCCTGTCCCTTAGTCTGGCTCTCCCCCTAGCAAAACTCACTGTTCCTGAGTATGAGCACTGGCTGCGATACAATGAGAGAAATAAATTCTGCCATATTCCCATGTATGATGAGTAAAACACTCCCCAGCATTAGTCAGCATGACAAGTCTTATTTTATTTATTAGTGAACAAAACACTCATGGCACTCTTTATTTTTTGACAGAAGGATTCTAAAATTGCTTACTTTGTCTACATACTTATTTTTGTGCCCAATCAACAGCTAAATGATCTATCTACAAAACTTATATACATTTTTCTACAAAATAAAATAAAATCATGAAAAATGACAGCGATGCAAAAGTGATGGTACTGAACATACCCCTCACAGTTATCTGTTCCCCACAGTGAAGAGAAGAAAAATGGGGGGAAGGGAATGTAAGAATGAATATAGGGCAAGAGAAATAAGGTTGCAGCTTAAAATGGAATAAACAGAGAGACCAGCTCAGGCCTCTATACTTATGTCTTGGGCTGACTTCAGCTGACTGGAAATGAAGTCAAGAGCAACATGAGGTTTCCAGTCAAAAGTCTCTCATGTTCTCACCTCAATCCAAGGAAGACAGTAGTCCTCATCACAAAAACCACACATAAATCAGAAAGTTGGCAGTCCTGGCTCAGGAGAGTCCAAAGCTTAAGTTGCTTCAAAACTGAACTTCCTCTCACCCTAAAGAAGGTGGGTCCTACCCCATCAGACTGAAGCAGTGAGAGAAAGGAAGAGATTGATTTTCTTTCCAGAACCATTTATTGTGGCTCTTAATAAACTGCATACAGAGATAACATCCCAGAACATGCAAGCCAAAAGGAAAATGCTATATTTATTTTCAAAAGTGGGCTTCAAAGGAAGAGCAGCAAGCAAGCAAGTGCAGATGTACAATATCAGAAAAGCAAAGGAAAATGAAAGGCATAAATTCTGCTGCCTTTGTGTTGGTATATTGCTATTGGTTTTATTATTTTTTTCACCATCTCATCTATTTTATCCCATGGAGTTTTATAAATAGAAGGAAAAATAGCTGGCTTCCCATAACACTGGCTACCCTCCTATGATGATCCCTCAGCCATAGCAGCCCAGGAAGATGATAGCTTGGTTTTCTACCTCAGGCATAAAGTATGTCACTCAAACTTTCTCTATTCACTCACTTCTAAAACTAAAATGGAAGAAAATAAATTTTTAAATAAATAGATGAATGAAAACTGTGTTAGTCCAGGCAGACTAAAGGAACAAATTTCAAAGACACGCATATGGATATACGGAAAGGGTTTATATACAAAAGGAATATGACACTAAGAAGGCATCCCAATCCAGTCCAGTACAAAGTCATAAGTCCAATATTAACCATATGCCCGAAATCAGTCTGCAAAGTCTCCCTCCGACTCACGAAGTCACAGGTCAGTGGGTGCAGAATTCTGCCACTGGCAGGAGTCTCCCCATGGCTCCTCGCTTCCAGGGCTCAGGGTCCATCAACAGCATGCCGCTCCAGCTTCAGAGGTCTGGGTCCATCAAGGCAAAGCCATGTGATCTCTTTGCTGGCTCCTCCAGCTCCTCGGACGATGCCATCTTGTCTTTTCTGTGACTAATTGCCTCTGAGACTAACTCCCAACAACTGGGGAAGATAGCTGCTCATCTTCCCAAGGGAAATATCGCGAGATTTCCCAGAAGCCTCGGGAGAAAGCCATGCCCACATAGAGGCTCACTGGCTACTCAATGGCTCTCTCCAGATTAACAGGCTATACTCCACCCCTACATTTCAATCATAAAATTAACATAAGCACATGACTGCCACAAAAACTAAGTGCACCAAATCTTCTGTAACATCTCATGAAGCTCAGAAACAAAATGCAGACTCAACCATTAATTAATAGCACAGTTTTCACAGTCACCCTTCCAGTGGCCTTGGGTAAGACACTTGATCTTCTGTATGCCTCTTATCTGAAAAGATAATAGCTCCTATATCACTGTGAGATTATAAGGACAAATGAGAGCATGTATAAATCACTTAGAATAGTATCTGGCACATGGGAAGCATTCAACAAATATTAGGCATTAATGTTAAGTGTGTTCCCTAAATGTGCTTTTAATGAAGAAATTGAGAATGATTGATCCAAAAAGCTGTTAAAATGGTAGAAACCGTGTATTTTTGAAAGACATCCAGGAGGAGTGGGGATCATGGTTCAGGAGAGAGGCACTCTAAAAGGCCTGAGTAGGTACAATAGGCCTCCCCTTAACGGAGTTACTTTGTTCAAATACTATATATTCATCACATTGCTTTCTGCTCTTGATTTATAGCTCTTGTTATTTCTGCCCTTATGTAAACATCCATTCTAGGAAGGGGTATTTCCTATTGTAGGTTATTAAACTAGTCTCTGGCTAAAATCAGAATGTGGTCATTGAGTCCATTTTCCCTAGGGCTTAATCTCCCCTTAGATTAATTGAATGTCCAACTCCCTAACTACAAAATTAAAAGTACAAACCCCAGAAAATAACCTCTTAACCTTACCTTTCCTGAGTGCTCACAAGTTGAACTGATCAATCTCTACTGGATCCCTAAAAGGGCCCTGCACAAGTTACTTCATCAGAAGTCTTTAACATTCTCTTCCACTTCTGTGACCTTGGTCAGTCCCCAGTCCCCACCCACTCTCTGCCTGAAGAACACCAGAGAGCAGAAAGCACTGATGACTATATAAGCTCAGTCAATGGAACTGAAGAACCGAATAGTATGCAAATGGATATATTGGATTGTGTAAGATATGGCAAAGAAAAAAGGGGTGAGGGGAATCCTGGGAGGTAGATGAGGGAGGGGGGATCAAGAGGGTGACTGATAACAAGGAGTTCAAGAAAAAAAGAAAATGTTTCTAAACTTATTGTGGAAACAATTGTAGAACACTGCTTGATGTGATTGACTTATGAAATGCTATGATATCTATAAGAGCTCCCAATAAAATGATTAAAGTTTTTAAAAAGAAGTAGAAGAAGAAGAATACCAGGAGGGCAGGGACTGTGATTAAAATACCTCAAAGTCTGGCCCTGTTACTAAATGGCTCATAACTCAAACTCGCTACCATTGAATCACTATAGGACAAGACAGAACTGCCCCTGTGGCTGACGGAAACTATAACTCTTTATAGGAGTAGAAAGTCTCATTGGTCTCCCTCAGAGCGGATGGTGGTTTTAAACTACTAACCTTCATGTAACAGCCCAACACATAACCTCTAGGCAACCAAGGCTCCTTCACCCTTTTAAGAGTTTAAGTGGTGTTGTAAAGGAAGGCCTCTCCCACAAATTTTAATAGTGCAAGGCAATACTGTATTCTAAACTGTTAGGCAAAGATTTTCTAACATTAGTATTTTGGGGGGGAAATTTAGCAACAGGTAAAAATGAGACATTCTCTTTTGAGGGGACAGTCATCTTGATGATTACTTTTATTGGAGAGCTTCAACAGTCTCTGTCCAAATACATCCAAAGTGCAAGTGCAAGAGGCATTTGCCCCTTCTGCACCTTCACCAGCTGCTAAGATCCTTGTTCACACTTTTTGTCTCTGGAGTCTTGATCAGAGTGAGGTGTGAGTTCACAAGAACACGGAAAGCCAACTTGTCTACGTAGGGTCAGCCATAAAAAGTGAGCACACTCTAGAGGCACAAAAGACTCACACCAGCTGAAAGTGAGCAGAAGACATGCTGTCAGGTGGTTTGGTCCTCCCTGCATGACAATTCAAAGATGAATTAATTGAAATCCCTGCCATCAGTAACAGGCTACCAGCTCAGCAGGAGAGACGGAAGTTGACTCCAAAGACGTTCCAATGAGAGCATGCTGCAGGTCATGTCAAGACATGAACTCTGCTCCTGAACAAAAGCCTTCACTAAGCATTTTATTTCTTGTTTCATAACCTTCTATCTCTGTTACAACACGAGCACAATGAATTGTATCTAATTTTGATGGTGAAAAACCTTATTCTGCCTTTATTGTGACACGGCCCTTTGTTGATTCTGCCATCCCACTTCCACTTTTCTTTTTAGAGACCATAGAACCTCACTTTTTTTCCAAGGGTAGACCCTTTCCCATGGTAATTTCATGTAGTTGGGTAAAACTAATTAAAATAAATTAACTCTCCTGTTCAAAATCTTTCAAAAAACAGAGGGAGAGGGAACACTGTCCAATTCCAGTTAGAATCCACGCAGTGGGAGCGGGAGTGGATTTTCATGAGAATAGTATTACCATGATACTAAAATGAGATAAAGATGCTACAAGATAATATAATTTCATGATCCAATATACTGAACAAAGATGTACATGAAAAATTGTAAATACACACATATATGTATAAATAAATATAATCCAGGAACTTATAGAAAGAAGAGTAAATCATAAACCTGGAGGGTTTATCCCATAAATCAAAGCTAAAATCACAAATATATCATTTACCAAACTAAAGAATAAAGGAGAAAACAGACATACTCAACTCATATTATGTTAAAAAAAAAAGTCCTAAGCCAAATTCCACTTAATTCATGATTTAAACAAATAAAGTAAAATAGGAAAAGAAGATTTCTCCATTCTGTTGGAAGGAATCTATGAAAAATGTACACTTAATAGTATACTTACAGAAAAAACACTAAACCCTTTCCCCTAGCACCAGGAGTAAAGCAAGGAAACCTGCTTCCACCATTTCTTTTCTACATTGTCCTAGAAACCCTAGCCAGCACAATAAAGCAAGAAAAAGAAATTACTAGTACATTGGTTGAAAGCAAACAATAAAACAAGCTAATGTGTTCTTTCATTATGCTAGCCTCGGTTTGGACACAGGCACATGGCACAAATCAGACCAAAGAAATTCAATAAGAAACAATTCATGAATTTCTCTATGAACTATCTTATCTTCCCTGCTTTGTGCTATTGTGATAGAGTCTCAGTCTTCTCAAGTCCATCAAATAGACACAAAAAACAGAACTTCTCATTACAAGTAGCTCCCTAAAACTTCTGCTTCTGGATCTTTCAGCTATAATATTATAAATTCTATTTTGGACTTCAGTCAATTTGAGTTAGATTTCTGTTATTCTTCATCTAAAAATCCTAGATTTTATTCATATTGCTTTCATAATTTAAATGCATTTAGGATTTAGGCTTTTCATTCTTTTGTTGCTATTTTTCTCTTTCATGAGTATTTACTTGAAATCTAGGCAAACTGGAAACATAAGGTTAGTTATGAAAATATTTTCCTGGTACATGTATGAAAAATTAATGGGAACTAAAAAAAGAAAAGTTTCCTCACTAACAAATAAAGGGGGTCCTCGGTAAACTTTACCAATGTAAAAGATAGCAAGCATATCATGCATTTTACCAAAAAATGAACAAATCTGTCTTGGAAAAACCACAGCCAGAATTCTCCTTAGGAGTGAGGCTGGCAGGACTCCAACTCCTGTGCTTAGACGTGCTATCAGATGGGATCAGTCCCTGGAGAATGGCATCGTGCTTTGTAAAGTAGAGGTCAATGACAACATGGCAGCAACTATCAGGAGGTCACAGGACCAAATTGTGACTTGTTCACTTGTACATAAGATCAACATGAGTTGGTAACAACTCAATGGCACCTAAGAACAAGACCAAGAAAAGGTAGCTGTATAACTGACACAGGGTAGTCCAGAATGGCTGGCGATGTTGTGCTCCCAGGTGCAACCCTCAACCAATGTGGAATGAAAGTCAGCAGTTGAACATTCCGCCTTCTCTATTTTTTTGATAAGGCAAGTCTTGGTGTACTCGTATTTGTAGATGATTCATCAGAAGATCCCCAGCAGGACTGACTCTCTGTAATTCACACCAATATTCTGATCATTAACATGATAAATTGGCTTTCTTCTCCAAGTCACTTTTATTTTTTTCTAACTTGTTTTTCTCAAGATCATGCAACAGAGTCTTCTTCTGAGTTAGCATTCTAAGTCATTCTCATCAAATATAACTGAGATTTTAGAAAATATTAAATTACTTCAATTATGTGGGATAGCATCTTATTAATGATGTTGTAATTAGAAAAACAACAGGCAAAGCACCATTGAGTAATCAGAGTGGAAGAAATTTCATTTTGTCAGCATCATTTGGAAGTGTGCAAAATGATATATTTAATATTCTCAGCCAATGCCGTCATTCAAGAGCATCAATAATTCATCTGTCTTTCTCATTCATTGTACAGCTTTAATATGCACATGAAGTGATCGAAAGTACTATAACTAGATCACACAAACCTTGGTCTTCACAGTAACATCTCAGCTTTGTAACACTCTAAAGAGATTTGTTGCAGCACATTTTCCAAATGCAATGTGTAATTTGATTTCCTGGTTGTTCTTTCTGAGCTTGTTTATTGTGGATCCAAGCAAAATTAAATCCTTGACAACTTCAATCATTTCTCCATCTCTCATGATGTTGCTTATTGGTCTACTTGCGAGGATTTTGTTTTCTTTATATTGAGGTATAATCCATACTAAAGGCTGTAAGCATTTATCTTCTATCAGTAAGTGTCTCAAGTCTTCTTCATTTTCAGAAAGCCTGGTGGTGTCAAATTCATATCTCAAGTTGCTAATGAGTCTTCCTGCCATCTGGTGATACATTTTTCACCTGCAACATGGGAGAAATCCCTTAGACAGAGAAACAGAAAGACGGAAACACTTGAAATGGAAAGGTGTCAATGGTTATAGGGACCGCGTGCTCTAATCAGAGGTAAACTCAGAAGTCAATGGCAGTAAGATGGGAGTGGGCATCAACAAAATCTATTTCACAATTTTATGCTGCATTTAAGATTCTTTATCCCTCTAGGACTACCAGGATTCTGCTGTCTCTTCTTCATTCCCTCTTGGATTTCTCTACAGTTTATACACGCCTCTTTATTCGTCCACTTAACAAATTGTCATTCTACTTCTAACATAGATAAATCCATAAACCAATTGCCCCTGGATCAAATGTCCACGCAATATTGTCTCTTTGATCAATGCTGCTACAAAATCTAAAGACAATTTTGCTCTACATAGGCCCTCCCTTTTTTTTAAACTCGATCCTTGGTCTCCTCAAGAGGATCTTCATGAGGAAAGAGGAGCATCAGCTTTTAAGAGTTTCACGAATAAAGAAGACATAGTTTCTACTCTCCAGCTGCCTAGCAGGAAAAAAGTCAAGGTCACAAATAACTAAAACATAAGGTAGAATGAGCTAAGTGCCATAAGAGAGGTACATAGAAAGTGCTTTGAGGGCTCAAAGGAGATAAATATCACATCCAGTTGGCAGGATCAGGAAGGATATATGAAAGAGGAGGCCTAGGAGCTGAGCCTTGAAGGATGAATTGGAGTTTGTCAGTAAAAAGTGGCTATTGGGCTTTCTAAATATAGAAAATATTATAAGCAAACTTCCAACCACAGAAAAATACATGCTCCTTAGAGAAACCGTCTGGTTTGGCTGGAGCATAATGTATACATCACAGAGGTGTATTGGGAGACATGGCTGGAAAAGACCATGCTGCATATATTTTTAACCATTTCTATAATCTATCATCTACACTTTGAGCAATTAAAAGTGGTATGACTGATGGCTTTGGTGGTAAGGCCTACCAGGTGCATATTATTTTTAATACCAATTTAGTATTCATGTTTTTTTCATTTCTAAAAGAATAAATTTGTAGGAAGTCAGAAAGAGGTCATTTTCTCATGGTCTTGTTAAGAATATCATACACATTTAGTAGTCTATGATCTTGTTGGTCTTGTTTTATTTGTACAATTATCCCTCAAAGAAGGAAATGTTAGTTTCTATTTTACAAAAGAAACAGAGTGAGGTAATAAAAAAAGACAAATGAATGAAATAAGTCAACACTTAATACTCTCTTCAACAGGTGCCTGGATCTACACATATATGTGAGTTTAAAAGGAAATTAGCCAAACTAAATAACGTGGGAAATTAATGTTAAACACATTTGTATGCCTGTGGTTTTTCTCCACATCCTGGGGGAATTAACATTTTAGTCTTGCTGCAGTCCCATTATTAATCTTATTCTTGCAGAGTCAAATGGGAAGTAAATCTGCTAAAGTATAATAACTTCAGCTAAAGAGAAATGTGTTTTTTTTTTTTTCAGAACAAACACTACAGATCAATTTAAAGGACTGTGTTAAAGTTGCCCAATGGCTTTTGTCAATCCAAAAAGCCACGGAACTTCTTTAAGAAGTTCATATAAACACACAATAATGAGTTCATTTACATCTCAATGTTAACTAGTACATTTTAGAAACTGTTCCCATACATAAAATCTTTAGAATAATCCTAGAAAGCCAATTGGTTCAAACAAATATTATCCTCATTTCACAGATTAAAATTTCAAGATTCAAAAAAAAGTTAATTGATGCACTTTAGTGTATTTTAGTGTTTTTTGAGACCCACTTTAGTGTATTTTTCAATTTACCTGAAGAGTTTTGGCTAGAATCATTTACTGGAAATGAGTCATTATTATTTGTTCAATAATTCACTCTTATGGACCTGTAATATAGGTAATATTCTTTAGTCATAGCCATTAGTTGGTATAGTGTTTAATTTGATTGTGAGTGTTAAGCTAGTTTTTAGGCATTAACATTCTTCCATGGAAATGAGAGCTTTCTTCTCACGGACAGCTCAGATGATGACCATGTCCTTGGCTAGTTCGTAAAGTCTTTGCAAAAGATGTTGAGCAAATTACAGATATTTTTAAAAGTCTAATCCTGTTTTATGTACCGTGGCATATATGTACAGAGATAGATGGTCTAATTGTGAAAACAAGTAAAAACTCACCACCATTGGCTCACAACTATACTATACAGAATATAAAAATTCAACCCCTCATTTCCTAACAGAATGCTAAATTCCACTTGTATTTCTAGTATGCAAAGTCAATATCTCTTTACTCAGTTATGCAATTTGGAGCATCTGGGTGACAGGGTTTTATCAGCATTCATAAATGCTTTCTAGACTTTGTCAAAAGGTCACTGAACCAAGTGGGCAGGCTAGAAGACGGGCAGCATGATCTACAGCAGATAAGTGATCTGAAACTTGACTCTGCATTCAAAAATTTTGATTCTGATTCAGAAGTTCTGAAGTGAGGTTCAAAATTCCAGGTAGTGCTGAAGTTGTTTTATGTAGAGAAAATCTAGAGTAGTCAGTGCCTATGTGGCTTGTGCACTAAGAATGGTTTTTATATTTTTTTAAAGATTGGGGGAGGTGGATCAAAAGGAGAGCATTTCCTGTCTTATGAAATTCAAATTTCAGGATTCATAAACAAAGATATTTTGCAATACAGTCACTGAAACTCATTTCTCTACATATTATCTATTGTTTCTTTTACACTACAATGTAAAATACAGAGTTGAGTAAGCATAGTTGAGTAAACATGAGAAAGGCTCTTTCTGGCCTGAGGTTCAGAGCAATGGATTTCAATGCTGAGTGGACACCTGAATCTCCTGGGATCTTTGAAATATATTGCTAAATGTGGACCACCTCAGATAAATTTGCACCACATCAGATGAACTCAAACATTATTTTTTAAAAGCTTCCAGGTAACTCCTATGTGGAGTGAGGGATGAAAACTTGGAAATATTCTCTTCCTACATAAGTCTCACTACCTACAGACAAAGTCAAAGCCTAAAGTTGAGGTCTTCCACTCTTCACAACTCTGCTCAACAAACGGCCTATTGTCACTACAAAGGAAGACTCAATCCCTAGATCATTCCTTTGCTTGGCTTTTCTGTTCTTAACTTCAGAACTTCAAAAACTATATAAACCTTCTATGCTTTACATCTCTCACCAAATTCATTTTTCAAGCATTGTCATTGCTTCCGTCTTCTTCCTTCCTTCCTCCCTCCAGATGGTTGAAACCAGCAGCTGTGCTATCACTGGACTGTCGAATACGTATGTGATCTACAAGTGATCTTCAAGGAGACTTTTCCTTCAGGGGGTAAAAATGGAGTTGCAAGCCCATGTAAGAGCTTAACGCCAACTTCTCTTATGTGATGCAAGACCTTGCACATTGCTCAACACTTTCCCACACCCACAGCCTTTCCGTCGGGGAATTCCTACTTTGCCACAATCTATAATCAAGCAATTGTCAATGAATCACCTCTGATTCAAGAGCAGCCATTGGGTATCAGAAAAGAACTGGGTGGGCTCAGTGGGGTTTTCAGCGAAGGATTTTTCAGAAGTAGATCTCTGGACATTTCTCTCAAGGTGCTTCTTGGTGGACTTGAAGATCACCAGTCTTTTGGTTAACAGCCACACAAGTTAAGCACTTGAACTACCCAGGGACTTATTTCCACATTCTAGAAAACGGTTATCTTTTGACATCCCTCTATATTCTTATACCACCTCCCTGACCCCAAAGTATATCCACATCTAAGTACTTAGTCTTCTCTCTGCATCATACAAAATTCTTAAACAGTATTCCTTACATACTATCTTAATTCCCAATCTATCATTTATTTTTTAATTTTAATACTTCATTTACATTTAAATAGTTTGAGTTATATCCATATTTTTACTCAATCTCTAATTGCCTAATTTAGTGGGTTTTTTAAAACCTTTATCCCATAAACCTCTCTATAGCATTGCATACTATTTTTCACTTAGCTGAAATTCTACCTTTTGACTCACACCATGCCCCTGATTATTCCTGTGCTGTCTTATTGGTGGTCTAGCCAGAAGTCCAATGGTCCATCCACACAGGGGCTGTGTGGCTGCTCAGTAATTTCTCTGCATCTCTTTTTCCTTCTCCACATCATAGAGGGCAGAAGCCATCACTTGGGATCCACTGAGCCGCTGGAATGGAATCCATTTCAAGTCAGCAATGCTGGAGGACAGCGTAGAACTGCTCCCTGGAGTTTCCAACATTGTAAACACTTACAGGGACAGACAGCCTCATCTTTTTCTTGCAGAAGAGCTGGTGGGTTCAAACTGCTGATCTTGCAGTTAGCAGTGCAACTCCTAACCTCCACACCACCAGATCTCCTTAGCACTTGGTAAGGAATTCACTCAAAGAATAAATGGCAGAATCAGGCACAAAATATTCATAAATTATTGGGGGAACCTATGACAATAACAGGTACAAATTCCAGTTGTGGGTCCCACAGCAAATCATTGGTTGTTGTAGTAATGAAGTTGGAACATTGTTTTAAAACTCTAGCCTGGCCTACCCAGCAGGAGGGCACAAGCCATTTATGAAGAAGACACTTCCTTCTATATTAGAGACAGGTTCAGGCCTATTCACTTCCAGCCTGTTTTCTTGGCTAAGCAACAGATTCTTTAGGCCTTGTATTTCTCATCTATAAATTAAGTTCAATTACCTATGCCTCACAATGGCTTCTGAGAACATGAGAAGAGAGTGCACAAAATTGAAAAGAATGAAGCATAGCACCTGGACAAAGTAAAATTATCCCCTAACATTGGCTGAAGTGTCAGGTCAAGCTCTAGGCACTCTACATACATTAATTTGTTTATGACTATAACAGCCGTCTGTGATAGATATATTATAACCCTCCTTTGATAGATGAGAGCCATCTGTAAACAGTATCTCTGATTATACTACAGTACACCAAAAGCGGATAAACAAAGATTGGCACTAACCACCAGGAGGGACCCAGCTAGGGATGAAAACCCTAAGCATCCACTGAGTGTAATGAAATTAACTCTGCTTCTATTATGCTAATTTGAATGTCCTCAGTAGAATTTAGAAAAAATGGCCCTCATCAATTATATGTTTCCCTTTGCTACAAATATATCCATTAATGTGGTACAGTATACAAAGGAGCAAAGTTATGAAAACTTAGATGTGACTACATATCTTGAAAGGAACAGAACTAAAGTCTCAGAGGATACCAAAATCCATTACAATGCCATAGTTCACAAAGACAGTGTTCTACATTCAACTGATGTGAGGAACCACCAGAATCTTAAAACCTCACAAACAGCCATTAAAGAAACAAACTACTGGTCTCTCCTTGTTCAAATGGAAACATTTAGCCCAATAGACTAATATATTACTAAATAACAGTCTCTGTAATGCTGAGACTAGAACTAGGTGGCGTCAGGCCTCTGCTCTGCTCTGAAAAGGGTCGTATTAAATGGTACTGAATAGAGGGGGAATGTGGAACCAAATCATAAAAGATGCCTGGCTTACTGGATGGATAGTGACTGATGGACTATTGCCCTTAGTCCCCTTCAGGTCTGGGAGTGAACTCAATACAGAGTTAGAATAATCGCCCATTTAAAATTAAAGGGAAGCATTTACTCAAGGACAAAGTTCAGAGAGTTGGGAAAGAAGGGTTATAGACAGGAAACAGAGTCAGATAAGAAACGGTATAATGAGGGGTATGCAATGGGTAAATAGAAATTAAAATGTGTATGAACTTTTGAGTGGAAATTTTATGATCTGTTTTGTAAACCTTCACATACTTCACAATATTCTTTTTGAAGAAACAAAATTATTTTCTGTGTTCTGTGATCCAGTTAAGGGTAACAAACAGAGAAAGGTAATTGTAGCCCTGAATCATGTCAACTTTTTCCTTTGGCTTTGACCTCATCATTTCCTTCTGGCTGTGTCCTAGTTGTCTGCCACAGAATGGATTCCTCATGGGAAAGACATCCTACCATAGACTAGGGCAGATGATTCACTAGAAATTTGCTGTTGTTGTTACTGCTGCTTATTTCTCATTGCAGCATGGGAAGACAGCATGAAGGCCGGCGACGCCGACCTCTTTTGCCACAAGACAAAAGTCAAACTTGCCTCTACTTTCCATCTTTATTTTACCCTGTCCTTACACAAATCATTCCTCCTACAATTTTCTCCTTTTTGAGAGGGAATTACAATCCATTATCATGGCCACACAGAATTCATGGGTAAAATTCTCAAGTATGGAAGGTTTCAAGGAAGTTAATGTATTATTCCAAACCAAGATCAGTAAACAGTAAGAACATAGTCATTGGTTCAAAGCAATGCCTCTCCTCAGCTAACTCTGTCCTCTGCCTCTCAGCTAAGTGTTCCCTCAGCTTCTGCCTCTATGGAGCAGGAAGCCCGTCTGCTGCTCGGCCTCAAGTCTCATAGCTTTGGTGGCAAAGCCCCTCTTCTCTGTCTCGTTGTGGTTCTTTGGTCCTGTCCCCTGGTCACCAGTTCAGTAGCCTCTGATGACTCTGATCTCAACCTTCACCACTTCAGGCAGGAATCGTGAACTTGCTCCAGTGATGGCATTTCTTTCATCGTGGTCCTAGGAATTCTCTGTTGCTGCTTCTGAGAAGACTCGTTTCTATAGCCAGGGGAGCAGCAACTAAAACTGTCGATCCTGTCTGTTAATGTTTCACACACTATTTGCCTGGTGAGAGTTACAAAGCCATGGGTAGAAGAGTCATGTTAGGAAAGTTCACTTCACAACAAGGTGAAATTCTCAGCATAAGATTAACCATTTTCTAATGAACAAGTCATTGGCAGTACAATCATCATCTCTACTTAGTTCCAAAACATTTTCACCATCTGCAAATAAAACCCCATACCCATTAAACAGATACTTCCCACTACCTGAACCCTGAAGCCCTGCCAATTTGTTGTCTGGATGTATCTGCCTATTTCATATAAGAAGAATCATACAATAACTATCCTTTTATGTTTTGCTTATTTCAAAAGCATACAGACTTAAGGAGTCCTGGTGGTATAGATGCTACACATTAGGCTATGAACTGCGAGGTTCATAATTTAAAGTCATCAGTGACTCTGAGGAGGAACAATGAAGCTCCCTAATTCTGTAAAAGGCTGTAGTCTCAGAAACGCACAGGGACAGTTCCACTCTGTCCTATACGGTTGCCATGACTCAGAATTTACTCAATGGTAGCATCTTCTTTTGGACTGACCTTTCACTTAGCCTAATGCTTATATGGCTCATTCATATCATAGCATTTCTCCATTGGGTTGAATTATACTGAACTGCGTAGATATGTCACATTTTGTATATCCAGTTATCTGTTTATGAACATTTAGGTTGTTCCACCTTTTGGCTATGGTGAACAATGCTATAATGAATGTTAATATACAAGTCCCTAATTTCAAATCTTTGGGAGATATGTGTCTAAATGTGGAATTTTTAGTTTATGAGTTTATTTAATATTTAGCTTTTTGAAGACCCAACAAATGATTTCCCCTAATGATAGAATTATTCTACATTCCAAGCAGTAATGTTTGCATTTCCAAAACTCCACATTCTCCTCGATGCTTGTTAATAGGAAAATTCACTTGTAAGAAATATGAGCAATATTTGGTTATGTGAAAGATTAAGTTACTGAGGTATCAATTTGGTTATTGTTGTTATTAAATGGTACAAAAGATGGAAGCCACATTTGTCATCTCTGTTTTGCTTCTTCTGCCCACTCCTACCTTCTGAGAAGAGAGCCAGGTCTGTTTTCCTTTGACATAGCTAAAAAATAAGTAACCTAAAGCTAAAAAATAAGTAACCTAAAGAAAACACCTCCCCTTCCTATAGTTTTCCAACAACCTGTTGCTATGGGGGAAATTAAAACAAAGGAAGCCATCAGGGGAGGTTGACCTAGAGGACTTCAGAAAGGTAGGAAATTCTTTGGTTTTCTTGGGGGGGAGTGACACAATGAGTGAGTCACATTGCTATTTGGTTGTTTGGTACCATCAAGTTGATTCCAGATCAGAATAAAACACTTCCCAATCCTGTGCCATTCTCACCATTGTTTCTATGTTTAAGCTCATCTCATTGCTGCAGGCAAAGTGTCAGTCTATGAATGAGTCGTCGTTACTAAAAACAGCCTGCAATGTACAGCATATCCTATACCATAAAGATTATGACACCCCAAATACCAGTACTAGCCTGTTGAAAGTGAGCACCATGAAGGAAACCAGTGTGGACTAAAAGAGCAAGGTTCCCCATGAATGCTTTCTTCTGTGCACCAGCCTCAAGTCCTCTAGCCAAGGCTGTGTGAGAGAGAGAGTAAACCCTTAGGATTGAGATCAAATTCTTTTCAATTTGTGCATGGGGGATATGTACTGAACTTAAGACAAATCAAATACAGTGATATTTATGGGACACTAGATCTTCTAGAGCAGATTGACATGCCCTGCAGGTATTTGATTTTAGGAGTAGAGCTTTACGGGCTTTCTGCCTGTAAAGGCTGTCTCCTATATGCTACTGAGAGTATACTGGCATTTTGGAAGGTAATGGATGGCTTTCTAAGTTGCACCTTTGACTTGTGTAAAGAATAAACAAGGTATTCTTCTGTCCTCAATGGAATAACACAAAGTCTATATTCCTACTTTCTGTGAAAATGTCACCAGTAATTGCATTGTTAGAGTTTTATTTCTAAGCCATTTTAATTATAATCAAAAAATCTGTAGATGCCTCAATTCCACCTGGTAATTGTTATATGTCACAACAGGTTTGGCAAGAAAGGACTTATATAAAGTCACAAATTTTATGGTATTGTGAGAAATGTCCACATGTCACCTTAAAAGCTAAGTAAATAAGCATGGGCATTTAAAAGAAAAAGAATTAAGAGACTTGAAATATTTTCAAAATTAGTATAAAAGAGAACCAAAGAAAAAATTAAAGCACTACTCGTATGACATCTTTCACTAGAAATGAAAAAGTTGCATAATGTAATCTTTATTTTTCTTTGCCAAAAAGAAGTTTGGGGCAGCCTAACTCTCACAGAATTTGGGGAAGCATCACACTATCTCTGGATTAAGGGCCATAAGCTATGAAATTGTGGCGAGGTCAAATCACATATGAAGATGAAGATATTTGCTGAACTCCATTCCCTTCGTGTTCTAAACTTTTAAATAGAAACTATCATTTAATGAACATCCACTATGTACTACCAAATATATTTAAGTACTTTTCTCATTTAAATATTACAATAAAATATGAAAGCAATAGATTTTGTTTGAGAAAATTTGATTATCATTTATGAAATATTCTAATCCATTCACAAAATTATTCTCATTTTACATTATGTAACTGACAAAACAATCAAAGAGAAATATTGACAGAATTCCAACCAGGACTGTTAGATTCCAAAGCCTAGACTTCTTAGCCCATGAGTTTTCCTTCACATAGTGAAGTGATTCTGCAAATTTCAGGATTAAAATGAATTACTCCAACTGGTAGTCATGGGTGTTGGCAGTGCAAAATTAAAATATGAACTAATGGGCTATTTTCAATTTCCTGAACAATTTCTACCTGAAAAAAAACCTGGTTTTATCTCCCATCTACCCAGTACCCTCCCCTTACCATAAATATTAATTGAAACATATTTTAATTACTTTCATTAATATGTCTTCCCTGCTAGACTTCAGTCTGTTGAGAACAGAAAAGGTATCTATCATTATTTACCATTCATCTCAGCATCTAAAATTACCTGGCATATAAGAATCCCTTAAGAAACCTATGTTAATCAATGACTGACAAGTTAAGGCAGCTTTCTAAGCTAAAGAAAGCCTGACTCAGTGGTGATCTGGCTAAGATTTCATTATCGGCAGGTGGATTGTGATGGACTGACTTCTGATCCAAGAATCTGTGTCTCGTGAAGACAGAACAAGAGCTAAGATGAGCAATAAATAAACCCTGCCTTATCAGCAAAGCCTTTTCAAAGGAATCACGGGAGTTCTAATTGCTTTTCTTTATCCCACCATAAGCGTGAAGGTTGAATTACTCTACTGCATCTGTTATACTTACTGTCATCTCTAGAGTGATTATATTCATTTTAATATCTCAACCCACAGAGCATCCACACCTCAGGAACAATAATGGGAGTAGGGATGCCATGTGGGAAAGGGGGAGGTGGGTGAGAAGGGGGTGAAATGGGGAACCTATTATAATAATTGCCATATATACACCACCTTCCCCTAAGGGAACATAGATAAAGTGAGATAGCAGATGTGTGAGATCTGAAAATAATAATTTATAATTGATCAGGGGATCACAAAGGTGGGAAGGTGGACAAGGAGAGAAAAAAGAGAAGCTGATATCAAAGGCTCAAGTAGAAAGGAAATGTTTTGAAAATGGTGATGGCAACACATGTGTAAGTGTGCTTGATAATATTGATATATGGGTCATTATAAGAGCTCTCAATAAAATGATTTATAAAAATAAAATTAAAAATATATAAATGTGATCATCTCAAGCAGAGAATACACTATTCCCATGCTATTGACGTATTAGCTCTTAGACTTTCCTCAGAGCTTAACTTAGTGTCATTTCTGCAGAGAACTTCCCCAATGATGGTGACTGTATGAAATTCCTTTACAAAATGCTCATACAGCATGTTAAATTACTACAGCCCATAACAATTACAGTCTCTGGGCAGCACAAAGAGTAATCAAAAGTTGGGCATTTAAATCTACCTATTGGTACCACAGAAGAAAGGTCTGGAAATTTATACTCATAAGACTACCCAAAACTCATTGCTATTGACTCAATTCAGACTCATTAACTCATAGCTGTCAATCTTTAAGGGAACAAATAGCCTCACCTTTCTCCTGACAATCCCATCAGGGCAACCATTGAAAACCCTACAGAACACAGGGCTACTGTGACATACAAAACTAATTATGAGTTGACATCAACTCAATTGTAACAAGTTTATTATAGTTATAATTTGCATTTATTTCTGTGATCATTCAAAAATATCTCTCCACTTCTCTCTCTATTCAATTAAAATGAGTGACTGAGTATAATCTGTCTTCTCTCTCTCATGCACACACAACACCCACCATCATCAGCTGATTTCAATTATTTGAGACCATCTAGAACAGAGCAGAACTATCTAAGTTGTTTTTCAAGGCTACATTTTGTAGGAGAGGAGAAAGCTCCATCTTTCTTCCTTGGAGTTTCAAACATAGTCTTATGGTTAGCAGTGCAAAGGCTACCTGACAGCATGACTAATGCTCTTGCCTGTCTTATAAGATCCTAAAATCAGAGACTTGTTCAAGGTTTCTCTTATAATATATATAAAATCACCTATATTTGGGCATTTAAACACTCTCCAAAGGTAAAAGACAAAATATAGGTGATCAGAACTTCAAAAGGATTTTTTTCAAGTATTTAACTTGCCACTTCACTGAAATTTATAAATTCTAAGAATATGGTTTCAGGTAGTGTTAGGATATAATCATAAAGATGCAATCAAAATTAAATATTCTCCTCTGCTTCACTTTAGCTCTTTGCTATTGTTAAGTGTACTTTATAACCTTTATAAACAACATAGAGCAATTTTAAAAGTAGTTAAATAAAAGTTGTGATTTAGAGACTTCTGATAATGTAAAAAGTGACTCCCAAGTATGAGCAGGGGGCAAGGAAAGTTATTCTTTGTAAATAAGTAGGATCAAAAACTGAATTTAATAGCATTAACAATTTATTAAATAATATATTAATGCAATCACATTTTATGATTTATAATAAGACATTTTATTTTTAATGATATAGCTAATGAAAACAGTTAATAAAATAATAATTGGAATGCTTAACATTTAAAAATAGTGTACATATTCCTACTGGTTGCTTTCTCTCCCAAATACATCTGAATCAACACAAATAAATGAGTTTTAATAAGCCAATCCATTTATCTCTCTATGTTTTTCCTAATATTTAAGATATCCTAGCACTGTGAGAGCTAAAGGTCAGAGCTTAGTCCACAGAGCCCACCTGGGAAGTATTCTCTTCCTTAAAAAAAACAATTGACTGCAGTGGCCCATGACCTCTTCCTATCCAATAAAATGGGCTGGAAATGCCAAATACTACAAACATAATTTCTCAAGAGACCATTTAAGATGAGCTAAGCTCACTTCTACTTTAAAACAGCTCTTATTTAGTCATAAGTATAAATGTACACAGAATAAATTCACCAACAATAAAATTCTATTCCTAACAACATAACTCTGAGAGTCACTAGATAATAGAGGATTTAGAACAATGTATTCAGTCTAGTAAAAAACCCACATACCCCAAAGGTATTAAAATAGGCTGCACAAGAACAAATTATTAAGGAGAAATACCTGTATCTTCAAACATACAGGTGTTTTCACATAATCACTACTCTAAGCCCACTACCATCAAACTGATTCTGAGAAACAGAGCCTATAAGACAAAAGGAAATTGCTCCCCAAAGTGTTTGAGATGGTAAATGTTTACAGAAGTAGACTCCTTGGTCTTTCTCAAAAAGAGGCTGGTAGGTTCAGCCCACTAACCATTTGGTTAGTAACTCAACATTTGGCCCATTATGCCACTATGGCTCTTTTGAACAATGAAAACAGTACTGTTCAGAAGATACAGACTTTAATTACTACCTCCATGAAATTATTAAAGCTGGACACACACACACACATACACATACACATGTCCCTTGATGGTAGAAATGTATTAACTCCAACTCTGTATCATCAACTTTTGGTACAATATATCCAATGAATAAGTGAAACATGTTCACTTCCTTCTAAAATAATTCCCTGAAGGATAATATATACAAAAATACAAACATAATGACTGACATAGAAAAAATGCACTCAATATTTGGTCATTATCCAAAATTGGTATTGTTTCTAATGTCATGCAAGCATTTGGTTTAATGGGGTTCTCATGTGGTTGTAGAGTTTTTTAATGACTACTTTGGGTGGAAGGGAAGAGATAAGGAAGGGAAAAATGAAGACACAAGGAAGAGGAAAAATAATAAATCCTTTTCACCCATTACTGCATCATGAGGCTTTCTCCTAACTCAGATGGCCTAGTTTGTGACCATCTCTTTTAGTATTCTCTAGTAAGGGAACCTACCTTAGTTATGGTTGAGATTTCAAGACCTCCCTTTTAAGTATATAAGTATATAGATCACACTCTTAATTCCTGCTCTCTCTGATTGTGATTAACCCAACCATCGTGGGTTTCTTGGAAGGGGTGAGTAGGGTGATGCAGAGAGATCAATAGCATCCATAATCTTGTCCATAACAACTTTCTATCACATTTTCCCTCATGAAAACCAATGCTCATATGAAATGAAATGGTTTTCTCTAATGTACATGGTTACATGTTATACTACTATTCAAGATGTCAGCAGTTAAAATACACCCAGAAGTGCCTTGACCTCTCCATAGCAACAGAAAAGGGTTGAAAATAGAAAGACACATGTCAACAATTAGACCAATAGATTGATTGACAGCACAAATATCAGCCTTCATATCCCACAAAACAAAAATCTATATGGTACCTTCCTACCAATTGCCCTGAAAAAGTTTCACACTGGAAAGCACAGAGGAAAATGTGGAACCACACTAAAATCAAAGAAACAAACAAAAACACACTGAATGACCAGATAGAGACTGGGAGAATGCACAAGAGTACAGCCCTTAGGCACACTTCAGATCTTAAACTGAATTCACCCAAGATGTTCAATTTTCAATAAATCAATAAATAGGTCTTTAGATAAACATTAAAATAGCAATAATATACTATGCACAGCTTAGAATAATCAACTATTTAATATGAAAAGGGCAGAATTTTTCAAAGGGTTAGGAAAGAAGGTAGAATTGAAAAAGGAAACAGAGAAGTGGGATAAATGATGGTACACTGAGGGGATGGAAATGAATGAGTTGCAACAAAAAGTGAGTGATATGTTGAGTATAAACTTGAAAAAATGTTCTGCAAACGTTCATCAATTCACAATTGGAAGTTAAAAAAATGAAAAAGGAAAATACAGTCTCACAGGCTACTTCCAAAGGTCACAGTCTTGAATATTCAACCCTACATATGAGGTCACCATAAGTCACTCAACAGCAACTAACCACAACACACCCCCACAGGACTCTCTTCATGATTCAATTGGCCAAGAATAGCATTTCCTTTTTTCTTTTCTTTTTTTTTTTAAGAGCTGTACTGGTATATAATTCACATATCAGACAATTCAATAGTTCAATCATATTTAAAAGAATTGTACAATCAGGAGTTCCACTTCGAAGAGCATCATAATACAAGAAGATAATATAAGTGGAAACAATAGAAAGCAGCTGTTAGAAGTAGACAAGTCAGTTCCATCTTACAGCAATCCTAGGTACAACAGAAGGAAACATTACACGGTCCTGAGAAATCCTCCCAATTTCTATATTTGAGCCTATTATTGCAGTCATAGTGTTAGCCCCTCTCTTTGGTCACCTTCTACTTTACCAAGTGTGATGCGCTTTTTCAGAGACCAGAAACCGGTCTCTCTTGATAACATGCCTGCAGTATGTAAGACAATGTCTCACCATCACAGTGGGGACTGAGAAAAACTAGAGAGTGGTTTTTAGCTAGAATATATTTTTAATATATTCAAAATAATTCAAAATAAAACACATTCAAAATAAGATTTTTTTGAAAACACAGGACTAGTTATACAAAATTCATGTGCAGCCTACAGCAACAATGTGATTTTCTTGGTATAGAATTGTGCAACTCAAACTAAGCTGTTGCGAACTGAGAACTGTAACACCTGTATTCACTAAAACCTTGAAGAATTGCTCCACATCAAAAAACTTGAAAATTAATGGCAATTTGTTTGACCAGATCTAGCATTATGCAAACCAAACTAAATTTCAAGAATAAAAAATATTAAAATATAATTCATATAGCTATTTTACATGTATTTATTAATTCTGTATCATAAGATGTCCACCTCATTTATTTATATTTCAATTCATATATATTTTTTACAATTCTTTTTTATTTTTTTCAACAATTTTATTCATAAACAATACAAATGCCATTTAATTCAATAGCTCAAGCACATCGAGAAGATTGTACAATCATCACCACAGTTAGTTTTAGAACATCTTCTTCATATTTGTACTCACTGTTATTAGCTCCACATTTCCCCCCAAACTCCTCCCAGGGTATCATTAGTCCCAAGGTATTATTAATCTAGCAACTGTTTCTATATACTTACCTATTCTGTATTTCATATACAGCAAAACATTAAAAAAAGAAACAAACAAAACTAATAAGAATAAAAAACTCAAATAAATAAAAACTTTAATCTAAAAGAGAGCAGAAAGTATTAAATTCTAGAACAAATTTAAATGAATGATAATGGAGACCAAATTATAGGGTGCTACATTTTAATCTAACGACATCTGCAGCATCCACTTTTCACATGCCTGTTCTAGAAACAGAAGGGATTCACCAGGGTCTTAATCCAAGTGTATTTCCCTTTCACTTAAAAGAAAACAAACAGGGGCTGAGCCCCGGTGGCTTAGTGGTTGAGTGCGGGACTGCGGCCCACAGGCTTGGCGGTTTAAATCCAGCAGCTGCTCTCCAGGAGCAAGGCTGGGTAGCTCCCATGACCACCAGAGGGCAGTGATGGCCCCTCCCCCCAAAATAACAAACAAACCCGAAACACTTTACCATGGGGTAGAAAGAAGAACAAAATATAAGGTATTCTCCCTTTAATTTAGTTACATCTGCCACAATCAAATTTGCTATGCCTTCTGACAGTAAGGCTATTCACATTCATAGGTTCACTGAAGGTTTTTTTTTTTTAAGAATTTTATTGAGGGCTCCTCCAGCTATTATAAAATTCAGTACATCATCTGTATCAAGCACATTTGCATACATGTTGCCACATTTACTTCCAAATATTTTCCACTTGAGCCCTTGGAATAAGCTCCTCTTTAAAAAAAAAAAAAAAAAAAAAAGCTCCTTTTCCCCTCCCCCCCCCTTTTTTTAAAATGAGTCATTTTATTGGGTACTCATACACCTCCCCGCATGATCCATACATACATCAATTGTATGCAGATCTATCAATTCATATATTTTGATCTATAAGAGTATGTGAGACAGTCCCAAGTTTCCTAATACTCCTATCATTGACTCATTTCACTTCACTTTGACTTGTCTAAGTTTCTGAAAATACTTTAAAAACTTATTTAGCAATAGCAGAATGAGTCATCCACTGTTTATCTCTGTTGTTAATCCTAGGATATACTTGCATTTGACTTCCAAAACTGCCAGAACCAATCAGAAATACACATAGACAAAGCAGACAAAATGATGCCCACTGATACCCAGATATCTTACTAATTTGGATTTGTTAACTTTGTTATAAGTAAGCATAACACATATTTCTTTACACTTTTAGTGTACATACCCTCCCATTGTGCAAGATATAAATATAGAGAGATAATTTATAGAAAGAATATATAAATATATGTGTTATATGTGTGTGTTCCTCAATGAATATACACAATATATATATTTATAAACATCTTCAAATTATGAGAGTGTGAATTACCTAAAGAACCTCTGATGAGACTGTCTGCTAAGTGTTGGACTGCTAACTGCAAGGCAGGCAGTTTCCAGTTGCTCCACAGGAAAAACTGTGAGGCTATCCTTGATAAAGATTCGCAACCTTGAAAACCCTACACAGAGTCACTAAATGTCAGGATTGACTCATTGGCAATGGATTTGAGCTTTTTGTTGAACAGCCTAATAATAAAAATCTCATAATACTTGTCATGTCTTGAAATGTGTCCCCAACAACATAGTTCTGCACAGCTAGGCCATGATTGTCAGTGGCTGTGCAGTTGTGTAACCATGTAATTTGGTAAATGTGGTGATGTGATTAACACCTTGACATGATCTGATATGATAAGCCAATAAATTGTAAGGGAATTAGAGTGGGATTCAGCATCCTTATGTAAGTAATAGCTCTGATACAAGGTAAGGGGAGCTTCCCTGGGATGCCAGTGCATCACCTTTTATCTTACATGAGATAAAACGAGAGATAGCCAAGCAAAGAGAAAGGGACCATGTTACAACCAAGAAAGGGGAGCCAGGAGCAAATAGGTCCCAAAAAGTCCTGAGCTAAGAAAAACTTAGACCGAAGGAAAGAATGACAAGAACTTTCTCCCAAGGTCTACGAAGCTGGCCCCAATCCCAGCAACGTGGACCCCTTCCCCAGAAGAATGCACTATTGTGGACTGCACTGAATCTATAGCTTGGGGAGAGGGGTATGTCTGCTTAGAGCACAAAGAAACAAACTAAGAAGGAAAGAAAAAGAAAGAGAGAATAGAGTGCATCCTGGCCCACCAAACCCCAAGGACAACATTCCTTCTCAGAGCAGCCAATGCACAGAGAGCACCATAGGGGGGGGCCTCACCATGAGACATGACATCTCTGACCCTTAGTGCTATGGGGAACAACACTGGAGACACATTGCAGGAACTGTGCCCAATCTGATCCCACCACACCAGGGTGAAACACAAAGGGCATAGAGGCAAAGTAATGAAGCCTTGAGGAATCCCAAAAATATACTTTTGAGGCAGGGCATGGCACCTCATCAGACTCAACTGGAAAACACACATAAAGGTCAACAGAGAGATCTGGAATTACTTATAGGCGTTTCCTTGTGTTGTTGGTGGTGTTGATTTCTCTTTTTTTTGTTTGGGTTTTGTCATATTGTTTTGTTGTTTGTTTGTTATTATATTTACATGTCTTTCAAGATAAGAGAGATAGGATAAATAATTTCGAGGAGAAAACAACAAGAACAATGGTAATGGGGAGACACTGGAAACAGGGAGGCAGGGAAAAGGAAGGGGAGAGCTAAGAAACTCAGAGACTAAGGAATAATATATGCTCCAGAATCAAAGGCAAGGATGGTGTAAGATGCCTGGTGGGGCTTGAACAAGTGCAAAGTAGCAAAGAGGAATTAATGAAATCCACATGAAGGTCAAACGTGATCGTAGGATAAGAGGAAAGTAAAAGGAAATAGATGGAAGAACTAGGAAGCAAAGGGCATTTATAGAGGTACAAATATAGGCACGTCCATATATTTATATACTTATATATAATGATAGGGAAATAGATCTATGTACATATATTTTATGTTAAGAATTGAGGTTGCAGACAGACATTGGGCCTACACTCAAGGACTTCCTCAATGCAAGAACACTTTGGTCTAATAACCTGGCATTCTGTGATACTCACTTTCACTGACATGACAGTTGAAGACAAATGTGTGCATAAGTAAATGTGGTGAAGAAAGCTGATGATGCTCGGCTATCAAAAGATATAGCATCTGGGACCTTAAAGGCATGAAGATAAACAAGCAGACATCTAGCGAGAAAGCAACAAAGCCACATGGAAAAAGCACACCAGCCTCTCACAAGGAAGAGACATGCCAGTCAGGGTAAAGTATAACACTAATGAAACATACTATATTCCCCTAGTTCTTTAATGCTTCCTCTCTCCTCACTATCATGACTCCAGTTCTACCTTAGAAATATGGCTAGAGGGCTAAGCCCCGGTGGCGTAAGTGGTTGAGTGCAGAACTGCCGCCCGCGGGCTTGGCAGTTCAAATCCAACGGCGGCTCTCAGGAGCGGCACTGGGTAGAGCCCACGACCCCCAGAGGCAGTGATGCCCACAAAAAAACCCAAAAACAAATATGGCTAGAGCAGAGCATATACACTGGTACAGCCACGACACGCAGAATCCAGGACAGATAAACCGCTCAGAGTAGCAAGATCATGAGGGTAGGGGGAAGGTGGGAAGAGAAGGGAGGTAGAGTGGACTGATCATAATGATTGATGTATAACGTCCCCACCAGGGAAATAAGCAACAGAAAGGTGGGTGAAGGGAGACAGAAGTTGGTGTAGGACAAGACAAAAACAAGGATAAATTGTCAAGGATTCATGAGGGAGGGTGGAGGAGCAAAGGGGAAAAAAAAGAGAAGCTGATACCAAGGGCTCAAAGAGAAAGAAAAAGTTTCTAACCTAATGACAACATGTATGCAAATGTGCTTGACATAATGGATGTATGCATGGATTGCTATAAGAGCTGTAAGAGCACACAATGAAATGATTAAAAAAAAAAAAAAAAAAGACCTTCTTTCTAAAGAAAGCTTCTCCCTGTTACTGGCATCCTGAATTTGGACTTCTAGTCTCTATCTGTGAGCCATAAATTTCTGTTTGTAAAAGCCATACACTTGTGGCTATTTTAGCTATATAAGTGCCAAATAACTAAGCAGGCATGCTGATGGTAAGGTGACTAAGGGCTCAGTAACTAACCAAAAGGTGGGAGGTGGGCTAATCAAACCCACCAGCAGCACTGTGGGAAAACGATGTGACAGAACGCTTCTATACAGACATGCAGCCTTAGAAAGTCCCTGGGGAAGTTTTACTCTACTCTGTGTGGTCCCCAGGAGTCAGAATCACATGACAGTATGAACAATTATGAGTAGATAATTAAGAGTTTCTTGAGGGATAAAATCTATAATGCTTTGGAGGCACTTTTCACTGAGAAAAACTCTATATAAGCCTTTTAATTATGGAATAGACACCTATATAAAGCCATGGAATTAATTTATTTCTAGAATCATTTCATTTCTATGTACAAAATTAAAGGAACAAAAATAAACACTTTCTCACTTTAAATAATATAATTTATCTAGAATATCACAATTACACTCCTTCCAGGATTAGCTGACAGAAATTTTCATGAATTCCCTGAAATTGCTAAATGATATTGCCACAATATAGAATTAAACCACAGGGTATGAGTTTATATACACAGTATAAATCTGTCTTCTCAGGGCTGGATCTAGAAACCTAATAATCCTGTGCCTCTGGAAATTGCACTGTAACTAGTTCTTGTGAAAAATCAATATTGACAGAAATCACAAATGCTTAGAGAATAGTAAATACAGGTTATTTGCATAAACTCTGTTGTGGTTTTATTTTTATCAAGAATGTATCCAGTCCTTCTCCACATTCATAACATGTTTTAGACAAATGTTACCTTCTATTGTTAAAAGACACTTTTAATGGAATACTCTGTTCTCTTACAAACTATTACTTGTGGTATGTAGGTTGCTCTATTAGTTTATACAAATATATGGTTTATTTTCTTAAATAGACTTTTCACTGACTTAAAAAATAATATTCCTACTATGAATTAAAGTAATATTTTAATGATGTTTTCCAGCTGAGAAATATCTATGGCATTCATAAATATATGTGTCTGGAAAGTAAAAAAAAAAAATTAAAACCACTGCAAATATGTCTATACAAACAGTAAGTCATATAAAGAGAGGTCCAAAGGAAAAGTGTGCCTAAGGGCACATATTTACACTACTTTTAATTTTTAGAAATCAATTATAAGAGAAAAATATAAAGAGGTAGCCATTTAATATGCTGCAACTTAACCAACTGTAGAGTGCTTTGTAATAATTAACTAATTAATTAAAGATGTAGGGTCCAAAATCTGCAGTACATGTTGTGATGGCCTCCATCAGCCGCTAAAATTCCAGATGACGAATAAGGCAGAAACAACCACCTGACAGATGACAATAGAAAGACCTTCTCAATGAGAACCTGTTAGCTCTTCAACCCTTCTTCCATGACTGGACTTAGAAGAAAATAAGAGTGGCAGAAAGATCAACTCCAACAATAAAAATAAAAAAATAAAAAACCTCAAATCAGTAAGACATGTCCAATACACACACAATTCTGGGTCTCAGTTAAATCATTTCTTGCACTATGCTGATTTTTTATACCGCCTATACTATTTTTAACACAGATATACACAACCAAGCAAATAATTGCTCTTCTGGTTTACTTAAAAGATTTCCTGTGGACATGATTTTTAAATTATGGGGAATAAAATCAAAAGATTCTCTTTTTTCCTATACCTCAGGAAATGAAACTAAAGTTTTCTAAATAATCTTCAAATATCAACAAAATGTTGAATATTATCTGACTGAACAGTGATGCTTAAAACATTAAAGAAACAGTACTAAAAGTCTTTAATGATTATATATGATACTGTGGCAGTCATGTGCTTATGTTAATTTTATGATTGAAATGTAGGAGTGGAGTCTAGGCTGTTAATCTGGAGATAGTCATTGAGTAGCCAATGAAGTCTTTATGTGGGCATGGCTTTCACCTGAGACTCCTGGGAAATCTCGTGATATTTCCCTCATGAAGATGAGAAGCTATCTCCCCCAGTTGTTGGGAGTTAGTTTGAGAGACGATTAATCACAGACAAGACAAGCTGGCAGCGTTCGAGAAGCTGGAGGAACCGGCGGAGAGACCACACAGCTTTGCCCTGATGGAGCCAGACCTCTGAAGTTGGGGCGGCCACATGGAGACCTCTGCCAGCGATGAGTTGCTTCTGCTGTTGATGGACCCTGAGCCCTGGAGGCGAGGTGCCGTGCCAGCACCGGGATTCTGCACCCACTGACCTGTGACTTTGTGAGTCGGAAGAAGACTTTATAGACTGATTTCGGGCATATGGGTTAATACCGGACTTATGACTTTGAACTGGACGGGGCTGGGATGCTTTCTCCATGTCCCATTCCTTTTGTATATAAACCTTTTCCTTATACCTATATGCGAGTCTCTGAAATTTGTTCCTTTAGCCTACTCCGACTAACACAGATACCTTCTAAAATGGTGAGTTTAATGAATTTCTGGTGAATAGCTGAGATTTCCTTGTAATACGGTTAAACAATGTGTAGCACTTTGGAAACGTCTCAAACATTCTCAGTTAGTGGTAGGGTAAAAAAGAAAATATAATGAACTTGTCATTTTGACTTTTTTTATTACTTTGAGAAACTTGGAAGAAGACAGAAAATCGTGTTTTGAATTCATGATCTGACTCCACAGCTGCATTTCCGAACGTTAGCAACTGAGTTTCTTTTGAGTAACATCAACTTTTCCAAGTCTTCCCTACCTGGCATCCCCACTGACACACTCTGTACACACCAGCTGTAAAAGAAATAAAACTAATAAATGAAGCAAAGGACCAAATGCAAATCATGAAAAAGAGAGTTCCTGGCTTACCCTATATTTTGTTTAACTTCCAAAATCACAGAAAATAACCAATCAGCATTACACCGAGCAGTGATGATATACAGCAATAAACTTTCCAAAGTACTTTTTTAAAGAGCAAATTGGGTAAGTCACAGACATGAACATGATCAAAACGAGATCTTCTTTTCTGGCATGTTTGCTGAATGTTCCAGTGGGTGAAAATAATTAGCACAAAAATATATAACAAAGTGATATTAAAAGCAAGGAAAGAAAGACAACGGGAAAGATTATAGGCACTGTACCAAAAATAATAGATCTACCTTCAACCATATCAGAAAGTTGAATATGATCAAGAACGAATAATACTAAAGGAATAACTTCTAGCTGCATTGACTGAAGGTGCTGGCAATCAAAAAAATCAATGCTCCCAAGCTTGATGAAATCCCAATTGAAAGGTTTCAGCAATACAAAAATGTCCCTTTGTCGGCACCCTAGAGAGGGCAACAGGGAGGTGGGTGAAACAACACATTGGACAGTGTAAAATATGAAAAGTTAGTAATAATTTGTAAATTATTAGGGGTTCTTGGGGGAGGGGTTGGAGGGAGAGGAAATATGGGGAGCTGGAATTTAAATTTTAAAAAAAAGAACTAGAGGAAAGGGGGAAAGAGAAGCTTATGCCAAGGGCTCAAGTACAAAATATTTGGAAATGAATATGGCAACATGTGTATGGCTGTGCTTGATACAAGTGATTTATTGAATGTTATAAAAGCTATGAGCCCCCAGTAAAATCTATATATTTTTTAAAATGCACCTCTGGAGGGACTCTCCTCTGTTTGCTCCTGAGGACTTTCCTCTCTTTCTTCTAAGAAGTGGTTCTACTTCCCACAGCAGAGACTTGTTCATTCTTTTGGTGGTTTCTGATATATTTCATATTGTTTGCTAATATCATCACTCAAAGAAATCAATTAATTCTCAGTCTTCATTATCAATTGTCCATCGTCGACATGCAAATGAGGTGATTGAAAATACCATGCCTTGGGTCAGGCATACCATAGTCATCAAAGTGAGATCTTTGCTTTTTAAAACTTTAAAGAGATCTCTTGCAACATATTTGCCCAATGCCATATGTCATTTGATTTTCTGACTTACTACATCTATGGGTATTTATTGTATAGTCTTTCCACAATCTTTTCTTGCTTTCTATATAGTTTTATATTTATACATAAATTTTAATAAGAAAAAGCATTTATGTGAAGTAGTTGCTTGTCCTTATAATTTGAATTTGTAATAATATACAAATCATGTATGCTTTAAATGAATAATGACAAGTTTATTGAGCACCTATGAATCACATGAAGTCTCCATGAGTAAGAATTCACAGCAACTGCTTGAGTTCTCTGATGGTGGGTTAAGCATTTCATCTAAATTAACATCACTAGCACTGTGCAAGATATACACAGAAGCTCAGTGAAGTCATGACTGGACACAAAGTAAAACTGATCTAAGGAAAGCAGAACTAAAAGTCATAATAAGAAAGATCATGAATATTTCTTTTATTAAATATTAGAAAAGGGGAAAAGAGGGAAAATATAGTTATATAATTAGAACTGCATTTTTAAAAATAACTCAATTTATGGGGCATTTTCCCATGAAATCCAGAGAGTTATTAAAATATTCTACTCCCTCCTGATCCTACACATGACTGCCACACACACACACACACACACACACACACACAAAATTACAACATTTTGCAGAACATGCTGGACTTGGGTTTCAAAATGCCACTTTAGAGTTCCATGTTGATCTGGCTACATGCAAACTAATATAGGAGCTTATAGAAAATACAGACATACAGGCATACATAAAAGTTGTAATGTAGTATGCTAGAGTTCAAAAATTTGCATTTTTAAAAATCTTTTTATTGGGGAATCATTCAACTCATCACAATTCATATATACATCAATGTGTCAAGCATATGTGTACATTTGTTGTCATCCTGATTCCCAAAGCACTTACTTTCTACTTGAGCCCTTGGTATTAGCTCTTCGTTCTCTAACCCTGCGCCCCCGCCGAGCCCTTGATAATTTATAAATGATTATGTCTGATGTCTCCCTTCATCCATTTCCCCACTGATCATACCCTAGGGAGGAGGTTATATATAGACTTTTGTAATTGGTTCCCCCTTTCTACTTCACCCACCCTCCACCTTCTCTCGGTATTGCCACTCTCATCACTGGTACTGAAGGGATCACCTGTCCTGGATTCTCCATGTTTCGCCTCCTATCTGTGCCAGCGTACATCCTCTGGTCTAGATGGATTTGTAAGGTAGAGCTGGGATCATGACAGTGGGAAGGAAGAAGCATTGAAGAACTAGAGGAAAGTTGCATGTTTCATCATTACAATACTACACTCTCACTAGTTTATCTCCTCCCTGCGACCCCTCTGTGAGGAAAAGTCTGCTACCTACAGGTGAACTTTGGGCCCTCCCCCCTGTACTGCCCCTCGTTTACACTAATAAAAATTTTAGTTCCTTGAAATCTGATCCTTTCGACACCTTGCGGTCATATAGGCTGCTGTGCTTCTTCCCTGTGGGCTTTGTTGCTTCTGAGCTACATGGCAGCTTGTTTATGTTCAAGCCATTAAGACCCCACATGCTTTATCTTTTGTACTCCGGACACCTTCCGCTTTCTTCACATTTGCTTATGCACACATTTGTCTTCAGCAATCGCAAAAGGAAAGGTGGACACACAATGATAGCATTTTTTGTTCTTTGATGCCTGATCTCTGGTTCCTTTTACCGCTTGTGGTCACACTGGCTGGTGTGCTTCTTCCATGTGGACTTTGTTGCTCCTGAGCTCACTGGCCGCTTGTTTACTCAAGCTTTAATATCCGAGATGCTCATCTTCCTGACTCAATTGTTGAAGACAAATGTGTGTGTGCACAAATGTGGTGAAGAAAACTGATGGTTCCCGGCTACCAAAAGAATTTGCATTTTAAAGAAGTCTCCAAAAAAAAAAAAAAGAAGAAGTCTCCAGGTGATTCTATAAATCAGCCCAATGAGGAAATGTTAGAAGAAAATTAAATTCCTTCAATTGTATGATTGCCTAGTTCTGAGTAGAGGTAACATAAATTAGACTCAATACTAACTTCAAATACAGATACATGGCTGATGAAGACATGTATGTAACACCTAAATTTTGAGGCAACCCCAGTTAATGAGAACTCTGCAGCCATCCTCTCAGCCCTGGTGTGAGATAAGCTGAACATTCCAGGATAGAACAAACAAAACAAAACTGAACCCAGGACAATGGATCATTCACTGTCTCACTCATCTAACTTTTTAAGAAATGTGTTCTGATAACCTGTTTGTGTGTTGCTGGTGGAAGTTTTTTTTGAAATAAGGAAACCAGTCCTACCTTCTACTCCTATTGTAATAGAAAATGAACTTTAAATAGTATGCACCAAGCAACTGCCCACGTTTAGAGTGAATCTCACACAGTGGGAAAGAAGAGTTGTTATGAAGTTTCAGAGGAGGCAACATTTGAGAGAAAAAACATTAAGAATGTAATAGAAATTAGGTGAGAGAGAAAGACGAAAGTGTTGGAAGAAGATGAAAAAATGGCAGAGCAGAAGCTTAGAGGCTGGAAGGAAAGTAAGTGATCTAAGGAAATCCAAACTGGTAGTTTGCAGAAGAGGAGGAAAACCGCCAAGGATGGAAAGGGGCATATCATACAGAACCAGGTAGGAGAAGTTAAAGGCTTGCAGTTTAAGTCCTCATTCTTTTGGGTGACATAATTCTTAAGAGACAGGAACAAAAGCAAGAAAGCCAAAATGAGTGTCTGTAGTATTCTCAGAGAGAGCGATACGAGACCAGGGTGGTGGCGCAGTGATGGGGACCACAGAGGAGGCTGTTCTGATTCATGGCAGCCTCGGGAGCAGTATTTGGGCCCCGTTGTATAGTCACTGGGTCCTCATTGAAGTTTTTCCTGTTTTTCACAGACACCTCTACTCTACTAAGTATGAAGTCTGTTTCCAGGGAAATAATATTTCTTCACCTTATCTTTTTGTCCTAATACATCAGATTTAGTTGTTGTTCCAGTAAATAACTTCCCACATCTGCCATTATGATTTATGTTTGTTCAAAAATACCAGAGAATCTTGGCTTTCCTGCCAGGAATATTTGAGTTTAGCCTCTCTCTTTATGCTTTCTGCTTGGGATGACCAGTGCAGACATGTGGTGACTTTTTCTCACAGGACCTGTTTTTAAAATCTTCTTATTTTTATTTGTAAAATGGAGGCCATGATACTTGCTCTGAAGCTATGGTAGAATCATTTCCATCCTCAATGCTATATTTCAATTATGGGAGATAATAGAGGGCTCATGATGAGTTCATGGATTTTGGTTAATTTTGTATATATCTAGTAGAAACTTTTCAAGAGTTTGGCTCTAGTATTCTTTAGTTTCTAGTATTCTTTGGTTCCCCCCCCCCATACACATATAAAACACACACTATACATACACATACATACCTCTATTTCAGTGGAGCTCTGAGTCACAGTGATCTGATGTATTACAGAAAGAAATACTGGTCCTGACTACCCACCTTCATGATATGTCAGATTCCATTGTTGTCAATCTTGTGTCAGTCATTGAGAGTTTTCCCTGTTTATGCTGACTCTCTAACCTGTCAATCTTGGAAATGGCAACAGATAATACATTTCAGGTTAACTTCATTTCTATAATTTACACACTAAATTTTAAAAATCCATAACCAATTGATTAATCATATTATTATTGTTTTATTTTCATATTAGCCTCATTTAAAATTTAAAAATTAAAATTTCATGCTAATTAAATATTTTTATTTTCTATGAAATGTGTCTTTACAGTCTTTGTTCATTATAAATATTAAGCATTCTTATAAGCTCTTTGTATATTGGCAATAGTAAGTCTATCTCATAATTATTATAACCTTCCTCAATTTGTCTTTTGATTTTATTTATGCTTTTAATACATAATTTTTATTATTGAATTTAAAATTTTGAGATACCTTTCACTGTGTTTCTGCTTAAAAAGTATTTTTCATTCTTAAATCTGACAATGTATCTTATTTGGTCAAATGCTTATAATTCCACAATAAGCTATTTTGATGTATGCGTGTATTCCCATTTTTAATTAGTAAATTATGCTTCTATTTCCTTAAGTGGATTACTTGATTTATTTTGGGATTTGACATAATGTTCTAAAGATAATGTGATTTTATCTTTCTTCACTATCCTAAAAATCTCAATACCTTTACAAAGTAAACATGATCTAATTACATACAACACTCTTGTGGTTTAGGCAATAATTGCTGTCGGGGCTCACTTGATGTTTTTAGAAAATCTCTAGAATAAATAAGACTTAATTTTGTTTTTTGTTTATTTTGTTTTTTGGCATCACTGCCCTCTGATGGTCGTGGGAGCTACCCAGCACTGCTCCTGAGAGCCGCCGCTGGATTTGAACCACCAAGCCCGCGGGCGGCAGTCCCGCGCTCAACCACTTACGCCATCAGGGCTCAGCGACTTAATTTTGTTAATACAACAATTATAAACAGCTTTTAATGACTGCCTGACATCACATTTAGAGTTGGGATCTGCTTAATAGATGTAATGGCAACTTTACCATTCATTTCTGAAATTTGATACTCATAAATAATTCTAAAATGTCATAAGGAAGATTATGGTAGAATAAATTAAGATTACGATTTTAGATCGCTGGTTCTTAATCTTGGTTGCACATGAGAAACACCTGAAAAACTTTTCAAAAAACATTAATGCTCAACTTTCAACTCCAAAAGTTTCTATCTAATTGATCTGTAGTAGTTCTGGACATTAAGCGTTGTGATAAGCTCCCCAGGAAACTCTAACATGTAGCCAGCACAGAAAAACATTGTTCTACTCTGGTTCTCAAGGTCAAGTCCCCACACTTGCTACATCATCTGAGAAAATGTAAATTGTCTAGATAATTGTAGTCACACAGGCTGGTGTGCTTTTTCCATGTATGTTTCACTGCTTCTAGGAGATGCTTCTTACGACACCAGACGCTATATCATTTGATGGCTGGGCATCAGACATCAAAGAACTAAACATTATATCATTGTAAATGAGGAGGAGTACAGATTGGGAACCCAAAGCCCATCTGTAGGTAATGAACATCCCCTTACAAAAGGATCTTGGGGAGGAGCAAAACAGTCAAGATGCAGGGTAGCAATGAAGAAACATACAACTTTCCTCTAGTTCTTCACTGCTACCTCCCACCCCACCCCTCACTATCGTGATCCCAATTCTACCTTACAAATCTGGCTAGACCAGAGGATGTACACTGGTACAGATAGGAACTAGAAACATGGGGAATCCAGAACAGATGATCCCTTCAGGACCAGTAGTGGGAGTAGCTAAACCGAGAGGGTGGAAAGAGGGTGGGGTAGAAAGGGGGAACCGATTATGAGAATCTACATATGTCCTCTTCCCTGGGGTATGGACAATGGGGAATTGGATGGACAGGGTAAGATATGACAAAATAATAATAATTTATAAATTATCAAGGGCTCATGAGGGAGGAAGGAACAGGGGAGAGGGGGAAAATGAGGCGCTGATAGCAAGAGCTTAAGTGGAGAGCAGATGTTTGGAGAATGATGAGGGTGGCAAATGCACAAATGTGTTTGACACTCAATGTATGTGAGTATGGATCGTGATAAGAACACTATGAGTCTCCCAATAAAATGATTGTTAAGATAATTGTAGATTAACCTGCAATTATAAATTTTAATCTTGAGCTATATAGTCATCAGTTTTACATGCATATTTAGTTCTATGAAATTGTATACCAGGCAGGGAGGACAGGGGAAAATGAGGAGCTGATACCAAGGGCTCAAGTGGAAAGCAAATGTTTTGAGAATGATGAGGGCAACAAATATACAAATGTCCTTGATACAAAAGAGGTACATATGGATTGTGATAAGAGTTGTATTAGCCCCCAATAAAATTATTTTTAATTGCATACTATGTGACTATTGATGTGACCTCCACTATTGTCATGATACACCAAAATACAAAGTTCAACAACAATTTGTGTTTAATAACCCTTTAATAGTTACTTTATCAAACATGATATCCTTTTACAGGGTCTAGTCCCTCTGAATAACATAGCTGAAGTACTGAGATGAACTCATGCTCCTCTGTTGTAAGGAGCATTCTGGCTATCCTTCTTCTAAGACAAAATTATTTCCTTTTCTACAATTGGATGGTCATTTCAATATTCTGCATTATTGTGTTTCCTAATATGAACTCTGGAGAACTCCTACAACAAATAGTAAGAACAAGTGATATGTGCCAAAACTGGGGGGAAAGGAGCCATGAGATGAAGCAGTTAAATTCTTGGCTGCTAAGTAATACCCACCATCATCTTCTAAGGAGAAATATATGACACTCTGCCTCCTTAAAGAATTTTTACACTTGAACACTGTACTAGGCAGTTCTACTCTGTCCCAAAGGGTTGAATGAATGGCAATAAGTTAGAAGACATCCTTGCCTTGATACTATGCTGCTGAACACATTAAGATGCTTCCAGTCTTCAAAAGGATTACATGTCTGAAAAGGATAAAACTTGTTGTCTTTCCATCATTTTACTGGTGGCTCTTGCAACATTCCATCTATCAATTGTATCAAGTATATGTGTATAAAAGTTGCAGTCATCATTTCAAAGACATTTTCTCAAAGGGTAAAATTTAATGCACATAAAATTATTTGAAAACTACCCATTCTATCAAAAACTAATGTGTGTTTGGCTACAAGAAGAGAAAATTGTTCAGGTTTCTTGAAGAAAGCTATTTTTTTCAAGTGGCATTATACGAAGGTCAGAAAAGGCCCAAGGAGGGCATACAGAGTCCTGCTTATTGGGTTTTAGAAACACTCAAAAGCAGGCATCATCCTTTTTTTCCAAATAGAGGGTAAGTGGTAAATATTTTCTGTTTTAAAAGCTACTAGTCTCTATTACAACTACCCAATTCTGCTGACATTGCACAAAATCAGTCACAGATAATATTAGCATAGAGTTCAGTGGGAAGACAGAGGATTTTTGGTGTGCACAGTAAAGAAAAAGACCAAAATGTCATATGAGCTAGTGATTTACTTACTTTATACAGATTTATTTTTTTTGTTCCAAAGTCAAATTAATTCTTCTAACAAGCATAAATAAGGTGTTTTTCAGTGTGGGTGCAAATAATAAAGAAAATTATTTGGGAGTACTTAATTACTTATTGAAAATGTCTGCATGTAAAGGATAATTTGGCTATGTGAATCTGCCTTTTCATTTGTAATGTTTATGAAACTTAAATAAACAGAACAAGCACTTCCAATAAAAATTTGGCACGTGGATATTTAAAAAAGCATCATAAATAATAAAACAAACAAATGTGCCTAGCTGTGACTCTGTAATAAAGATCTTAGCACCTTACTTCATATCATTTCATTCATCAGAAAGTATTCTCTTTCATTTGATATTTTCTTATAATAGTTCTCAGTTTAAAAATTTTTTTTAATCCTTTTATTGGGGGCTCATACAACTCATATATCAATCCATACATAAGTCTATTGTGTGTCAAGCACAATTTGCCTCCCTCATCATTCTCATAATATTTGCTTTCTGTCTAAGCCCTTGGTATTGCCTCCTCATTTTCCCCTACCTCTCCCTGATCTTATAAACTCTTGATAATTTATAAATTATTATTACTTTGTCATCTCTTATACTGTCTGAGGTTTCCTTCATCTATATCCCTGTTTTCTGTATCCCAGGGAGGAGGTTAAAATAACCGTTTTCAAGAAGGTTTTCAATTATTTGCATTTGAAAAGAACTAAATTCAAGTCCCAAGCTTATCACAAATTCTCTTCATGTCCTTCTGTGACTTTGGCCAACATAGTCTTTGAGACAGCATCCTAGCCATAGTTATAGATGATACTATAAGGCGTTAGTACATTCATTAATTTATATTATACTACTAATTATTGTAACAGCTATGAACTGGTGAGATAATGGTAATTTCCAATAACTATAACAATAAAAACCTTAGAAATTAATAGATCAAGTAAAATAATAATATTTTGAGGTAAATCTAAGGATGAATGGCTAATGTAAATGTAGGTTTGGGGTATGACTGTAGCCCTCACTTTAGCAAAGATATGTAACAATTCATTGTTTTAAGTAACAAATGCCTTATATATTACACATCCTAAAATCATCAAGATATTCAAACCTTAAAGAGGTCAAATTTGAAGGTACTAATACTACTCATTTTTAATGTTCAGGGATTGGCAAGTGTCAAAAGGAGTAACAGTTATCACAAATACTTTATTTAAAAAGTAAAATCAAAAAAACCCTCACTGTCATTGAGTTCATTCTGACTCACAGTCACCCTGTAAGGCAATGGTACATCTAGCCTTTTGACTTTCCAAGACTCTAAATCTTTTTGTTGTTGTTGTTGTTTGGTTTTTTTTTTGTGGGCATCACTGCCTCTGGTGGTCGTGGGCGCTACCCAGCCACCGCTGGATTTGAACCACCAAGCCTGCGGGCCGCAGTTCCGCACTCAACCACTTATGCCACCGGGGCTCAGCCCAAGACTCTCAATCTTTACCTAAGTAGCCAACCTCATCTGAACTGCAGCAGGGTGCTAGTGGTTCTGACCCACTGGACTTGTGGCTAGCAGCTCTGTCATTCAGAGCTCACTATGCCACCAAAGCTCCTGCCCTACTTTATAAAAACCAGATAAACCAAACTCACTGCCACCCAGCCAATGGCAACTGATAGCAGCGCCATAGAACAGGATACAAGTGCCCCTGTGAGTTTATGAGACTCAAGCTGTTCTTGAGACTAGCTCCCCCTGTCTTTCCCCCACACTCTATAAAGAATACCCTTGAAAATGGGAAGCGAGTTACTCTACACACTCTCTACAGAGCCTGCCACTCACTTTATCAACATTCTAATAACTATGAACTAAAAAGACAGTAGCTTTAGAGATAGGGGGGGCCATAGGAAAATTCTGTTCTCAAGTTGGGAATTTTTCTCTCATTTTCATTCCTGAAATTTGACCTCCCCTATATAGTCCTCACTGTCTTCATCCATAAAGTGAGAGGTTTCATCTGAGTGATCTCTCTAGTCCCATTTTTTTCTTCTCCTTTGTCATGTTGCAAAAATCACAGAAGGTAGCGTTTAACTACCATAAGTATAGAATCCTCAGAGCTGTTCAAATATTACATTATCTCCCTTGTGAAAAGTGAGTTCCCTAGAACTGAGGTGGAACAGATGTCAGATCAATAGGCACTTTACCAGGAGGGTCCTGTACACGGTGGCAGAAGATTTCTTACAACCAGAGAGAGCCAGGTAAATAGTAAAGCCACAAATAGTTCCTCCTGTGTCTTGTTCCTTTGTAATGAGTTTGTTTGTTTGGTTATTATTTAAGGCACTCTAGTAGCAACACTGAGGGTCCACACTCACTCTAACCGTAGCTCTGTTCAACATTATCACATCTTCTCTTCATTCTGTAATTGTCATAAACCAAGGTAAACCAAGGCCCCAGGCACTTTTGCATACATTTTATTTGTTCCTCCTAACAGCCCCCAGTAAAGCTGGGTCAGATTTTGAAAGCAGTCTTTCCTACACCCCATTCTTCTCCTTTGTGAGATATGGATGCCCAATCCAAGGAACACTTTGTTATCAGACATTGCCAACATCCAGAAGGATGAATCTACAAGGGCACCAAATCCCTAAGAATGAAACCTAGTTTGTAAGAAATTCAGAGTCCATAATTTTACAAGTTTAGTTTGGCTTATGTTTTCCTAAAGCATTAAGTACTCCTCTGAGTACTGGAGCCTTGATCCTAGTTCCCTGTGCACTTATACAATCTTTCAAAATTACTCCTGCTGATTTTTAACATCATTAGCCAGGAGAGCACATCCATGAACTCTTAGAATTTTCATTGTGTTTGCTCTTCCAGATTATCTGTCAACATGGGTAATGAAAAGGTCCAGCAGAAATCCCTGGAGGGGGCTCTCTGTTTATGTCTGCATCAACAGCAGACTTGCACATTCTACTATATTTTGTTCCCTTTATTAATTCTTTTGTGCAGGGAAATGGTCCTCCAAATACCACAGTAACAAAAATACCATAGTAGCACAATTGGGAATAGAGCCTTTGTTGTGAAACTTTTGTTTGCTGTGAACCCAAATCAATTAACTTGTTGTTGTTATCTGGTCCTCATTTGCACCCTCAAACAACTAATGCATACTATAGAAGACAAGAGGTCTTATATCACTATTCGATCAAGTGGCTAGCACAGCTAATGGATCAGTTATTAGATCCCACAACTCTTGGAGTCCACCAAGGTAGAAGAGATGTACCAGTCACTAGATGGTGGGACATCCTGGGGTTTCATTAGAATAGAAGCAACCGTGGGATTAACCAACCCCCTGTCACAGTGGGAAAAATGATTTTTAATAAATAAGTTGCACACATGGAGCTATTGTGTCAGTGAAGAACTGCTCCAAGGGGAAGTGACACAGTGATGACAGCAATGAGCTCAAATGTAACAATTCATGAAGATGGTGCAGGTTTGGAGGTACCTCTGGTTGTTGCCTTGAGCTGAACAGATTCAATGGCACTAAACAACTACAACAGAGGTCCATTCTCCTGCGATGCCTCTGAGCGGTTTGAAACATTAATTTTTTCAGTTACTAGTTGAGGCTTTATTGTGCAACCTAGAGACTCGGTTGCAATGACTAGTATGTGTAATAACATGATTCACATTTTGGACAGTCTCTTCACTTGAGTTTTTCTTCAGAACCTTAACATGGATGCCATAAAGTTTCAGCAATTTACTTATATCTAGCATGTCAATCAGGTAGAACATTCTGTTCGCAGACCACTATTTGATCTAACACTACATCTCTCACCTCTTTGCTTCAAAGACATGATGACAATGGGAATGTCTATGTTTCAACAGGGACCAAAGCAAAGAATTCATTGAGCTTCTAGATCTTCTTTCTTCCCGTGAACACATCTTTTGCACCCAGATCATCAAACGGTCCAATTGATCCTGCAGTTGGCCTTCTGCCTTTCATGTATAAAAAAGCTTTTATTTCTGGATTGTACTCCTCTTCGTGCTGTTTTTTGAATTCCTTTGTAGCCTGACTGACTTCTTATTTACACCTGACCTGTCACACTTTGAGGCTCTCCCCATTCTCACATGCACGGTCTTTTGCCTACTTTCCCCTATGACTTTTACTTCTTTTATGAGATGGATGCAAAAGCTTTTATATGAGCTCCGAATCTTTGATATGTGACATATTTTTCTGTCCTTCCATTAATGTGTTTAAAGCAATTCCAGATTTCCTATGAGCTGCAGACTTTTTAATACATTACTTTCAATTTTAAGTCAACACACACCTTAACTTGATCATAGTTCCATTCTCTGACCCTGAGTAATTAAGTGGAAGATTTTTGTTTGCTTCTTTGTTTGTATTTCACTCCACTTCAGAAGCTTTAATAGAACTGGGTTCTCAGCCCTATTATAAAATGGACAGATTCTTTTCCTGGACCCATCCTTTTCTAGCCTTTGACCCAACTTCAATATAGTTCTGTTCCTTCTTTAATTCTAAAACACCTTGCCCCAACAACATTTGCTAATTCTAAAACACCTTGCCGCAACATTTATGTGAGCTTTTTCCCAACTCAGGGTATAAGTTCCTTCATTAATAATTATTGGGGCTAATTTCCCAGTGTTCTCAACATAATTCAATATTTTTTGTTGGTTTTGGGCAGAGGTCCTTAATTAAGACGCAGAGGTGGGTTCTGGGAGGTCTGGAAATCTCATAAAATTGCAGAGGACAAAAAAAGAACCCATGCTTGGAAAAAGATCCCATAGCTTTTATTACTTTCTCAATGGGATATATAATCAAAAAGAAAGGCTAAGACTCACTAGTCCATAAAAGCCCTAAATATATTTCAATGAATTTGACACCAACAGAGAATTTGTTTTTTTCACTGTGATGTACACTTTTGATTACATTTATTCTATTTTCTCATTTCTGTTATAAAACGTTAAAAATTCTACCTGGTTATTCATTCTTAACATTCCTATAGATTTTTAATCCAAATGCACCATTTTTCCACCCATTACTGTTTTCTTTCCTTCTATTAAGCCTATGAAAGGAAAATGAAATCATAAATTTTATGCTATCAATTCTAGTATCTACACTTTGCTTCCACAGTGTATATGTATATACAGTGTGTATATATATATATATATCTCCAATATGCACTTGTTTAGTTGGAGTTTGCTCTGCTTTCATCCAAGGCAGTCAAATTTATATTTATATGTATGGATGCCTATCTTTGTCAACACACCACAGAGGCTCTCTCCTCGTCCTCCTCCTTCCACATCCTTCCACCATCACCCCAGAAAGGTCTGTGTCAATTGTAGTCTCATGCTTCCTCTGCACTTATCAACTTTCTCCCAACTTTTAGGATAAACCTTAAACTGCCACTCAAGAGATTCACTGCACCACAGAACTCATTTTCTGGCCAGTCACATTAGCACAACACCTCAATGCACCATTATATTTGCTGAACAAACCTCAGATTCTTTGACAATCTACACAGTAACACCATTATAAGTTTTACTTATAATTTACTCTCTAGTTTCAACTCCCTCCACCCCATCTTCTTTGAGCGAGGACTGATTATTGATTTGACCCTTTGCAAAGGAAACAAGAATGACACAACAGAGAAAAAAATAAACACCCAACCCCTTTGTATAGCTGTATTATCTGGGAATGCCTCCTAACTCCCAAATCTATGATGGTAAGTCACAAAGCATTGCTAGGAGGGTTCCAGTTCATACATTCACAGGTGTACTCTCAGCAAAACTTTTAAAGCATGTCTCTGTGATCAATAAATGGCTGAGGGCAAGTTCCCTTAGTAACAAACTTGGTTTTAATCAAGATAAGATGCCTTCAGAAAAAGAAAAAGAAACAAAGTTCTATCTAATCAAAAAATAGTTTTATTTTTATTTTTTTAATCATGTTACTGGGGGCACTTACAGCTCCTATCACAATTCATACCTCCACTGTGTCAAGCACATTTGTACATATGCTGCCATCATCATTTTCAAAACATTTTCTTTCTACTTGTGCCCTTGGTATCATCTCATTTTTTCCCACCTTCCCTCATGAGCCCTTGATAATGTACAAGTTATCATTTTTTTCATGCCTTTCATGGACCTCTGTCTCCCTTTACCCACTTTTCTATTGGGGTGCGATATTATATGTCGATCATAAAACAATGGTTTTCAGGAGGACCTGATGAGTTCATTAAAGTCAAGGCTGAGAGGTGATCTCAAAGGTTATAACAACCTTGTTTTTGGAACTCCAAAATTTTGATAGATTTTCTCAAAGAATAGTTGGTAATCACAGGGGCTTAGTCTGCATCAGTATTCAGGTCATGGAAAACTGTTTGGGGGAGATAAGGTAGGAAAAGCTGCACCAAGAAACTTCCACCATGACACAGCATCTGCTAATTTTCTAAGATAGCAAGAGGTACCCTATGAGAATTTCATTGTCAAACTTCAATTAGAACTAGAATCTGGCCCCTTCCAACTTCTTTTTTTCCCCCAAATTCAAAGAACCCTGAAAAGGATCATGCTTTGTGTCCCTCAAGGATGAGAATGCTACCATTTTTGTGTGCTATATAACAAAGAATGGGGGGGCTGAGCCCCAGTGGTGTAGTGGTTGAGTGCGGGAACTGCGGGCCACAGGTTTGGCGGTTCAAACATAGCAGCGGCTCTCCAGGAGCAAGGCTGGAGGGCACAACCACCAGAGGGCAGTGATGCCCCCCCCAAAAAAAAACAAAGAATGAAGAATTGATTAGGAGAGTGATTCCAAAATGGGAAACCAAACCTGCTGTCATTGAGTCAATTCTGACATATAAAAACCCAATGTGGGGTTTTCAAGACTGTTTACCCTTACGGGAGCAGAGAGTTTCATCTTTCTCCCAAGAAGCAGCTGCTGGGTTTAAACCACAGCCCATCACCTGGTCCACAGTGCCAGAAGAGTTAGGGAGACAGAAACACTGCCTCAGGAGAGTGCAGACCTTGGTGCCTTGAAATATGTCAGGGAAAAAAAAACTTCACCTTTTGTAGTGATACTTTTCCACCTACTCTCATATATATTAAAATAAATTACTTTTTAAACATCCAGTGATTATTCCAAAAGCTTACACAGAAAATAAGTTTTATCCATCATCTTTTCTTTTCCCACATTTTATTATTTTGTTGACAATATACACAGCAAAACATAAACTACAAGAATTTCAACATACATAATTCAGTGACGTTGCTTGTATTCTTTAAGTTGTGCAATACTTTTAAAAATTATTCTTCATTAACATAAACTACCTGCCTCTAAGGTTCCTATCTAATCTTTTGAGTTGCACAGTGGTTCTCAACCTGTGGGTCGCGACTCTTTTGGGGATTGAACAATCCTTTCATAGGGGTTGCCCGATTTATAACAGTAGCAACATTGCAACTATGAAGTAGCAAAGAAAGTAATTTTATTGTTGGGGGTCACCACAACATGAGGAACTATATTAAAGGGTTGCGGCATTAGGAAGACTGAAAACCACTGGAGTTGTTGCTCAAGGTAGATTTTTTCCAAACTTGTTTAGCAAATCTACTGTTTGGTTTTCCGGAGACGTTGAGGATATTTTGATTTAAGGTTTAAAGACCATCTCAGAGCAGCGGTTTCAGCGGTTCATCCACCACCTTCCATGGCTCCAGAAAGTCCAGAGTCCATGTAAATTTCAAATGCAGCTCTGCATATTGCCCCTATGATCAGAATTCTTCTGAGATCTTTGATTATTCAGTAATAGTAGCTGGCACTAGGCAGTTTTGAGCTCATGACAAAGGAGGTAGTGGTTCATGGAGGCAATTAGTCACATATTCCATATCCTCCTCCTATTCTTTACTATCCTTTCTCTATATTAAGTAATAACAAACAGGCAATAACAAACCAATTGTACATTGGATAGAACTATAAACTTTTATGATATCCTCAGACAATACACACCAAATTAGAAAGATGAACAGAAGCAAAAAATATATTATTAGGCAATTAACTGGATTTCTCATGAAGCCATGACCCTTCAATGGAGGGGACTCAAGGAACCAAATTTAATGGAGATTTTGTTGTATATAAGCAACTTCAGGAAGTACACGTCTGTTGCTGTTGCCGTAGATATATCTATCATACTTTTACCAGTTCAACTTTTTTCTGGTGTACAAATTATTTAACATCCTTTTCAATATTCACTTTGCAACCTTCCCTTAACCAATGCTAGTTTATTTTGAAGAATCATAATACTCATGATTCATTAGTATTTTATATCTTCTTCTAATAGAAGCAGCAATTACTATTGCATAGGAATTTTAACATTAGTAAAAATCAATTACTATGACATTAAAATCTCCATCTTTTTCATCAAATGGGGTATTTTGAAATGAAATTAAATGGTTGTTTTATGATATGACAAGAACTCTACTTAAGATGTTCTCCAGAATGAGTATCACTTCAAATTTCCTCACAGTAGCTTTCCCAGTATAATGACCAGATGATATGACAATGACCCAGAAGCTTGAGTGGCAGTATTAGTGGCAGTCATAGCTATCGTTGCTGTTGTTAAGTGCAGCCCATCAGTTCTGACTCGCAGCAACCCTACAAACACAAGAAGGGAACACTGTCCCGTCTTGCACCGTTCTCACATTTGAACCCCCTGTTGCAGCCACTGGGTCAGTTCATGACCTTAAGGGTCTTTTTCTTTGCACTGCCCTTGATGTTCTTCTTCAGGGACTGATCCTCCCTGGCACCAAGTCAAAAGTACAGGTGATGAAGTCTTGCCCCCATGGCTTCTTAAAACTTCCCAATTGTATTTCTCCCGTGATAGATGTGTTCTTTCTCTTGCAGTTCATGGTATATTCAATATCCTCGATAACACTATCATTAAAATGTATCAATTCTTCTGCAGTCTTTCTGAATTCGAATCCCAGAGGCCCTCTGTGAACTATAAAGATCATTCCAAAGAGCAGAGATATTAAAAACCAAACAATCGGAAGTGTATGCTGAAAAATCTAGTTGTGACTTGACAGTTTGCATCTCAGAACTTGTTTCTCTTTTAAAATTGAGGAACAGGCTCATGGCCTGTGATATGGCTGTACTGGCAATACTAACGGTGCTATGAAGGCAATGCTACTGAACTTGATCACCATTACAATACTGAAGCAAATTTCCTTTTTCTTTCTTTTGAACTTTTTATTGTACTTTTAATGCAATTTTACAGAGAAACTAGATTTTCCATTCGACAGAGTATACATTTTTTTCCGTGACATTAGATGCAATATCCTCAAAACAACAGCATGTTTCCTACTTCCTCCCTGGGTTCCCACTTCTAATTTTCTGTTTTCCTGCCCCTCCCTACTTTCTGAACTCAGTGGTGTTGGGCAAATGCTGCCCGGTTAATCTCATGCAGCTGATTGTACTGGGGAGTGTGCTCCTCCCAGGTGTCATTATTTACTTGGTAAGATGTCTGTCAATTATTTGGCAAAACTTCTGATGCTAGGGTTAGTTCTAGGCTTATGTGGTGCCCAAGGACCCTGTCTGAGGGCTTCTGCTAGCCTCTTCCAGACTTTTTTGATTTTGAATTTATTCTACTTTTTTCCTCCTTCTCTATCTAAAACCTTCTGCTTTGATCCCGATTATAGTAGTTGATAGTGGTAGCTAAATATCATCTGGTCTCAAGGCAGTGAAGACACATTATTCCTTGACTTAATAAATAAAATGATTGGTTCCTTGAGTTTCCTATTTTCTTCACTCTTCTTTGTTCTGAACAAAGAAAGATGAACAGTTGTATCTTAGAGAGCCTCTCTCAAATGTTTAAGACCTTCGTGGGTACTCACCAAAATAAGATGCAGAACACTGTCTTTGTTAACTCTTATTTGACCTAGATGGCCCCTGAGACTAATTCTATATCCTTAAGCTCAATGACTCATTCCTGGGGGAACTTTCCTGGACAATTCTATTCAGAGCTCTAGGGAAAACTTCTCTCCCTTCTGCTGTTCTAGGTCAACATCATCCCTACCTCACTACTCTTCTACCTATCTGCTCCCTATTCTTGCCTTGCATGCATTTGTCAGGCACCACAAAAGAAAGATGCTTCTATTACTTGGAACTCCTTGAGGTGGAGAAGTATAATAGAAGCAATTGTCACAGTCGGAAAATTGGATTTTAACAGTTGGGAGATGAATTAGCCCTAAGGACTCTGAGTTGCATGCAGTATTAGCAATAATCACAACCAACATATACTATGCCATGTACATTATTGTATTCTACATATGCATTACCCTGGGAAATAATTACCATGATTCATAAAACATATAATATTATACCCATCAAAAAAATCAATCATGAGCATCCATGAAATGAAGTGTCTCTCCAAAGTCTGTCTGCTTTGAACAAATACACTCAGCTATACTGCTATCTCTGGGAGCATCCGGAGTCTCAACAACAACAAGTGAAAGGATGGGGAAAACTATAACATATTGTCACATGGTCAAATATGACTCATAATTATCTCATTTGTGTCAGAGTAGAATTGTGTTCCATACTGTCTTCAATAGATGATTGAAGGAATTAAATCACAAGACATTTATTCCAAGAACCTTTGGGTAGACTGAAATCTCAAATTTCTCAGTTAGCATACAAGAGTGTTTATCCTTTGTATCACCCAGGAACCAGAAGAACACACAGAATAAATGCAATAGATAAGGGATGGTGATAATATAAATCATTGATAAGAAAATATCTGGCTATGGTATCCAGGCGCCATTTGTCTGTTGATTTGGCATTCAAGGGTGTATTGTGGGATTTGGGTTGCTATGATCTGGAAGATATGTCATTGGTATTTCTTATGACAGCAAGGTCACCCAAAGTGAGCAGGTCTCAGCAGAGCTAACATATCAAGCCAGACTATGAAGAAGAAATTGGCTATTCACTACAGAATAATTAGGCTGTGAAACTCTTATGTATAACATCAAAACATTGTCAGATACTGACAGTCTGATGCATATGCCTGAGGAAGAGCTGTATCTCTATATAGGTAGAATTATATAGTCTATAGATTCTAAATAGATGTCTATGCCATCGTCCATAATGATATGAATGGAGCAAAGTCTGGGGGAGCAAGGCCTTTGAGACCTTCAATTGCTGATATGGCATGACTCAAAATGAGAAGAAACAACTGCAAAAATATACTTATATTTGGAACTTAGAATGCAAAAATTAGTATGAATATAGAAAAATTGGAAGTTGTGAAAAATGAAATAGAACACATAAAGACCAGTATCTTAAAGTGTTAGTGAGCTGAAATGGACTGGTATTGGCCATTATAATCAGAAAATCATATGTTTTACTATGCTATGAATGATCTAGTGAAGAGGAGTGGCATCGAATTCACAATCAAAAGGACATTTCAACCTCTATTTTGAAATACAATGATGTCTCTGATATGATTATAATCTTTCACATGTAAGAAAATCCAATCTACCACTATTATTCAAATGTATAACCAAATACTAAAGTTAAGGATGAAGAAATTGAGAATCTTACCAAAATCTTCAGGCTAAAATTCATCAAGTATTTGATTAAGATTCATTGATAATTATTGGTGATTGAAATACAAAATTTGGATACAAAGAGTAGTTAGAAAAATGTTCTCTAGGGCCCTGGTGGCGTAGTAGTTGTGTGCAGGACTACGGCCCACTGGATTGGTGGTTCAAATCCAGCAGCAGCTCTCCAGGAGCAAGGCTGGGCCTCCTACTCCCACCAGAGGGCAGTATCCCCTCCCCCCAAAAAAGCAAAAAACAAACAAAAAAGAAAATGTTCTCTGACAAACTAAACTGTAGATAATATGATAACATTCTGCAAAAACAACTTGTTCATAGAAAATATCATTTTTCAGCAACAACACAAACTATTTCCCCAGATGAAATGAACAAAGATCCAGTTGACTCTATCTGTGCAAGAGACAATGGAGAAACTCAATATCAGTATCAAAAGCAAAATCAAAGGCTGACTTTGAAACAGATCACCAATTGCTCATATCTAAATTCAGGTTTACATTGAAGAAAATTAAAACAGATCTATGAGAGTCAAAATACAACCTTGGGTATGTTTTAACTAAATTTCAAAAACATCTCAAGGACAGGTTTGCTATATTAAACAGTAATGACAGAAGATGAATTGTGAGAGGGCATTAATAACATCATTCCTTTACTCACCCTAATGAAGGAAACACAGAAGCAATAGGTGCTATAGCAAAGTGTGATAAAGAAATCAGGTAGTACCCGACTACCAGATAGAATAGTATCTGTGTTCTCACAGGTTTCTTTCCAAACAAGAAGACATCTAAGTGAGATGTCAACTAAGCCTGCATGGAATAAGCACACCAACAACCATGATCCAAGGATTATATCTTAAATTGTGAGATTCTGGTATGCAGGGGGCTATAGATCAGAGTGAAATCCCAAAATACATTAGCTGGATTTATATAAGGAATAAGCCTTCAGTGACGTCCCTTTAACCACAATTGATAAGGGGGATTAAGGTGGTGATCATACAGAGTTTGGGAGAGACAACTACAGTAGGTCAAAGTGATAATCTGACTTGAAAGGTTAAAACACTGCCAGTGGGTCTCCCCTCAGATAAACATTGGGTTTGATCTGGTTTTTAATATATTCTGAAGATTTCTATCATGTTGGGGCTTATCTCTGTTGTATTCTGTCACTGTTGGTAGTCTTCTTGAATCTTTATGAATTTTTCTATGATTTTCAGTACATGAAAGCACGAATAAGTTGTCTAGAGAGACAAAAACTAGAATAAGGGTTCTTGGGGTGTCTAGTGGGGAAAGTGTGGGGAAACTGATATCCAAAGTTCAAGAAGGAAGAAGATGTTCTGAAAGCGATTTTGGTGGCAATTGGTGGCGATTGTACATTGAACTAAGGAATGATAAAATGTTGAATTAGCTCCTAGTAAAATGGTTGGTAGGGGTAGGGTTAGTCCTCAAAGAGTCAAAATCATTGGGTACAAGATTGAATTAAATGTTCCAGATTTGATTGTAGAGATGGTTGTACACATCTTCTTAATAGGCTTGGACTATTGAATTGTATGACATGCTAATCAGATGTAAATGAAACTGTTTTAAGAAAGAGAACAACATTCATGAAGAAAGCTACAGGTAAATAAAGAGATAGTAAGTAAATAAGTAGCTGTCAGAAGAGAGGATGATAATTGCACTTGATCATAGAAAAGCTAATGTAAATGGTAGAAATGATGAAGTCAATGAGTTGAACAGAATATTTCAATGGGAAGCTTGAGAAGACAGAGTATAATATTATAAGAAATGTGTGACGACATGTAAAGAGCTTTGAAACAAAAAAAGGAATAACATATTCAGCAACCTGAAAGAACTAAAGAAAAATTGAAGCTTTGGGTCATAATATTGAAAATTCTATAGGCAAAATACTGAATGATACAGAAAGCACATAAGAAAAGATGGAATACAGAGGACTATAACAGAAAGAACTGGTTGATATTCCATTATTTCAGGAAGTACCACATGAGTAAGTACCAGTGATTCTGAAGGAAGACGGTCAATATTCACTGAAAGCATTAGCCATAAAAAAGGCTGAAGGAATTGATAAAATCCCCATTTGAATGCTTCAGAAAGCAAATGAAGCACTGAAAGCACTCACTCATCCATTTCAGGCAATTTGGAAGACAACAATTGGCAAATTGACAGGAAGAGATCTATATACTATCCTAAAGAAAGATGACACAACAGAATGCTCACACTATAGGACTCTATCATTATAATCACATGCAAGCCAAATTTTTTCTGAAGTTCATCCAACAATGGTTACAGTAGCATATTGATAGGGAGCTGCCAGAAATTCAGACCAGATTCAGAAGAGGATGTGGAACAAGGATGTCATTACTGGTGTCAGATGGATCTTGGCTGAAAGTAGAGAATACCAGAAAGATCTTTACTAGTATTTTCTTAACTGTGTGAAGGCATCAGACTGTATAGATCACAATAAATCATGGATAGCCTTAAGATGAATGGAAATTCCAGGACATTTCATTGGGTTCATGTGAAATCTTTACATGGATCAAGAGGCAGTTGTGTAAACAGAACAAGAGAATGCCTGGTCTTCAGGAAAGGTGTGTGTCAAGATTGTACCTTCTCACCATACCTATTCAATCTGTATGATGTACAAATAATCAGGGAAGCTGGATTATATGAAAAGAAAATGTGGCATTGGGATTGAAGAAAAGTTTACTAAAAACTTGTGCTATTGTTACACAACCATATAGATTCCAACTCAGTGTGAAGAAGATTAAACTACAACTACACTAATAGATAACACCATGATAAATGGGGAAAAGATTGAAGTGTCAAAGATTTTGTCTTGCTTGGGTACAATTAATGAAGAAAGAGTTGTCACAAGAGTAAATGACATTGGGTAAATATGCTGCACAAGACTTCTTTAAAGTGTTGAAAAGCAAGAAGGCTGCTGTGAGAACTGAGGTACACCTGACCCAGCTTTGGTATTTTAAATTGCTTCATATCAATATGAAAGTTGGACATTGTGAAAGATTGAAGAAGAACCAATGCATTTGAACACAGAAAGTACCCCAGCCTCTGAAAGAACAAATAAGTCTGTCTTGGAAGAAATACTGCTAGAATGCTCCTTTGAAGCAAGCCTGCCGAAACTTTGTGTCACACGCCATGGACAGGTTGTCAGAAAAGACCAGTCCCTGGAGAAGGACGCTATGCTTGGGATGGCACGGTGGCTGCAACACGGGGCTCAAACATATTGACAACTGGGGGGTAGCACAGCAGGAGGGAGGGTCTGGGCCGGCTGTCCAAAGAGTCACTGTGAGTCAGCATGGATTCAATGGCACATTGAACGCCATGTTCATTCAAGAGATTAACACTGAGATTTAGGAAGAGAAAAACTATATATGCCAAAATGTCTACCAAGTTATAGCTTGTTTGTATGTCATGTACATTGTGTTAGTCCAGGTAGACTAGAGAAATGAATCTATAACACGCATACATATACAAGGGAGAGGTTTATATACAAGAGGAATGAAACATTGAGAAAGCATCCCAACCCAGTCCAGTCCAAACCCATATAGCCTATATGTTCAATACCAGTCTATAAAGTCTTCCTTGGATTCACAAGTCACATGCAATGACACCAGGATAATCACAGACCAGTGGGTGCAGTCTTGTGTAGCCAGTTGGCAATAGAAGCATTTCAGTGCTCTCAGGAGTCTCCCCATGGCTCCTCGACTTTCCAGGACTCAGAGTCTATTAGCTGCAATGTCTTCCAGGGAGTCAGCCTTGTGTCTTTTCAGCAGAGCATCTCCAAGGAACTTAGTTGTAAGTCTGGTCTCTTACCTCCAAGGGGAAAAAACAGCTGGATTCCCCAGAATTCTCAAGAGAAAGCCATGCCCACACAGAGGTCTCATTGGCTATCTCCAGACTGACAGGCTAGGCTCCACCCCTACACTCCTAATCCTGAAACTGACACAAAATTACATGACTGCCTCATACATATCCCACAAATATTGGGTTTCCATTAATTTGGAAGTGCTTTTAAATAATAGATTCTTATTTTAACAGTTAACATTATTTCATCAGGAATCACATCTTAACACATGATGTCAGAAAAAAGAACTCTAAAGCTTAGAAGTAAACATTATGGACACCTTAAGTACTTCAAATAAGAGAGAATGCTATTTAGGCTTAAAATATTTACTTGGATAAAATCAATCAAATTAAAACATTTTCCATTCATTTTTGCGATAATATAAACTAAGTGCCCACAATAGGAAATGCGCACACTCACGAAACATACATACAAACACACACCTGCTACTTTATGATTTGTTTTCTACCCTTATAACTGGAACAGATGAAAAACCACATCAAACTCAGAGGGCGGAGAATTTGGCAAAGGGGTAGATTTATTTCAAGAACTTAACTTTTCTCAAGCTGGGCATCTGGCAAAAAATTGAATCTTCCAAAGCATAGTTCTTAACCTTTTCATCCCCTTTAGCTACCAGGCCTCACCCCTTGTTAACAGGACCTTTCCTGTGGTCTCCCTAAGTAAATGTACCTGTAATTATCTCGCTATATTCATCTTCACTGTTAAAGCTAACTCCATATAAAATCACAACTGAAAGACATTTTTATAAGCAGAAGTGGATTGACTATTCTGCATAAAACCACCGTGAGACACATCCAGGATTCATGATCGTACACATGCATCTTTCTGACAATCACCAGGGCCAGCCTCTCAGGACACAGCCTTGTTGCCTTCCTGCTCTCGTCACTTTTTACAGAGATCAACCCTGAGCGTGTCCCACGTGACGGTGTAGGTAAACCAGGGTGTTACTCTCTCAGTGCGCCAATGAGAGAATCTACAAAAAATGTTCTATGGTTATATAATGACAGGCAAACCCAAGAAGCAGAGAACTTCAAGGAGAGAATGAGAAAGGAGGTGAACTAGCACACCAAAAATGAAATTCTTTCCCAAAAGTCCCTCCCTGGGGCTTTGAGTCATAGAGAAAGGTAGTTTTACCTTAAATGACCAACGTGTCTACCAGGAGCTCTCTGAACTGGGAGGAAATCACCTAATAATGTGACCATGTTCGTGGATTCTTCCAAGACCCCACTGAAAAAATGCAGCTCCATTACCAGGTTACAAGAGTGACATCTAGTGGATGTATATTACAATGACAAAATGGGTTTCACAGGGACTCCAGGGCAGTTCCTCAAAATCTAATGCACACGCGAGTCACCTGGGATCTTGTTAAAATCCAGATTCTGGTTCAGTGGAACAGAATAGAATCTCCATTTCTAACAAGTTTCCAGGTGATGCTGGCCCTGCAGCAACAGGGACCACCTTTTGAGTGGCAGAGCGTAGAGCAGGCTGCACCTGCCTTCGCTGCCCTCCCCCACAGAGAATAGAAAAGAAAGGGATATCTGAAAGTAATGTCCACGCTAAAATGAGGTGAAATGAATTCTTAAAAAGGCACGTTCTATTTCCTTGGCCTGACTCGGTAGGTACACTTTCCCCTCATGTTTGGGTGGAGACTCTGCACCAGCACCTCTTTTCCTAAATGCTGGCGTCACATCTAAATAGGAAAAGACCACATTTCACAGCCATAGACATAGATGAGTACAGTTTGTTCACGTCTCCAATACAGCTTCACCTTTGTACTTAGTAGGTTTCCCTTCCTTGTTACTGTTTTATCTATTACTGAATTAAATTTTAATTTGTACCATACCAGAATTCAGTTCTTTTTCCCAGGGGTAGTCTGCCCCTGAGCAGGGAGTCATGAGGACATAGTTTAAGTACTAAGCACACCTACTCAGAAGTTTGACACGATTTGCCCTGGACAACCCTTTAAACAAAACAGGGTGTATAAGTATATTCGATTCCAACTGTTTCCAGAATCAAGTCTCAACCTCCTATCAGAGCCACCAAGATAGACTCTTCGCTGTAATACTGCACTTGACCCCCAACCCCACCCGCACCCAGGGAGCTCCACCAGATCCCACACAAACTCCTCCTACCCAGGCCTCCATGCCAGCTGCAGGAGGATTCTTTCTTTGAGTCTATGTCCACAGTTCTAGGAGTTGTTAACATTGGAGATCATCAATTTCTCTTCTGGAAAATATTTTCAAACACAGAGAAGTGCGCACGTGCGCGCGCGCACACACACACACACACACACACGATTTTTGCTGTCCCAGTAGACTACTTCTGTCCAAGTTTATTGATTAAGGATAGTTTTCCTCAAGTTAGTTTTCAAACAGTGAACTCCCTTTTTCAAAGAATAGAAATAAAAGGGGAGAGATGCTGTGATTGAAATAGGTTTGAGACTCTCTAATCTGTCTACTTGATTTCTCCTGAAGTTGTCTCTAACACAGTGCCCCTGAATTAGGTTCTCGTGCCCCTAAATTTTCCTACCCCAAACCACCTCTGCCCCAGCCCAATAACGTCACAGAAAGCAACTGGGAAACCAGAGACCCTGAATCTCACAATAGCTAAAACCATTTAAGCTCCTATACTGTACAAGCACAGTATTGTTCTCATTAACTAGATGGGGCTAGAGATAGCTGTTTCTCTATAACTTGAGTTAATTATGATTCTAATATAATTTTAGCATATGTAATCAAAGGATTTATTCAAAAGATGTACAACCTGATTTCCTCAAGGAAATTTGCTTTTAAGTCATAATTAAGGATTCCTGTGATGAGGAAACAACAGAATTGTTTATACCTCTTCAATTGCTCTTGGCAATCCTAAAAGGGAAATTATGTAGAGGAAAATGCCACATAATTCTTCCTAAAATGGGGATGGAGATAACAAACAAACTTCAACATGCCAGCTTAAATAAGTGGCATTGTATCATTGGCCTATCCAAAGGGCTCGTCTTGTCACTTGCCTATTAGTCCACCACTTTCATGTCATTTTATACAAGTTACCTAACCTTTTTCTGTCTGTTTCCTCCTCTATAGAATAGAGATAATCACAATACCAATTTCACAGGGTATTGTGAGGATTAAATTAATAATATATGTAAAGTGCTTGCCAACTGATACATAATAAGCACTTGATAACTGTTACCTCTGATTATGATGCATATTATTAATATAATCTGAAGAGCAATTACTATTCATACTCCTATTTAACTGAGCACTCAAAATCACATTTGATTCTTTGGGGTAATTTTAGCCAAATTTAATAGGCACAGAAAATGACAATTTCATCAGTCTGCCATAGGAGAGAAGTTATCCTAAAGAAAGTCCATGTGTACTGCCTATATTATACTGCTTGGCTCTGTCCCTCCTCTTTTACCCTCTAGTAAATGAGCTAAAGAAAACCTTGTCAATGTGAGACTAATTTGATTTTTTAAATCCAAAATAGTTTTTAAACAATCAGGAGTATGTGTATTCTCCATATACTATTCTCCCCTCATGCACCATGCTGCCTGATTTCCCTTAAATTTAGAAACTGTGCTTTATTTCAAGATAAGAAGCATAGACAGTGGCCATTAATAAGCTAGTTGCTGGTACATCTATTCTAATTGTATCTGCCTCACAGACTGCCCAACAACCAATATTCTTAGGATTGTTGCAAACTCCTGACCTATTGATTCCAAGTAGACAGATTCCACAAATACAAACTTTGGTTTGGCGTTAATAAAAATCTCAAATTCCAAAGAACAAAACAGACAGAAAGTTTAAGGGAAATACTCAAAAGTCAAAAATTTTAGAACACAATGAGTGAAGGGAAATTCAGTTATACATGTTAACTTGCTGCATGCACAAAAATCAAATTTTTCATTATCCTAACTTTTCATTAATCCAAAAATTTGCAGAAAACTTCTGAGATGAATTATAATATACTAACTATCATCTGCTCTATTTGTCCCAATAAATCTATAAGTATTTTTAATGGATAGACATCATCAAAGTTCATCATGGTCTTGAGGTTATAAGACCAAGAGTTCAAAATATTTTGTATTCTGATCAATGTCTTTAAATCTGAAGGGAGAAATTGCCACAACATTTGGCTCTCACTCAATGGGTGTGTCTTTCATAGAGAAAGATTCCCATCTTGTGGGCTTTTCAGAGATTACTTCTGAAAATCATTTTTGTCATGATACACTTTGTTAAATATGAATTTATACTAAATCCCAATTGTCTATACAATTCCATAAACTATAATATATACTTCCTTTAAAATTGAGTGGGTTTGTTACATGTGTTTTCCTCAAATTATATTCCTTTGAATAATGTTATATTCAAACAGCAGTTTAATGCTACAATTTCATGAGGGAGGAGAATCTAAAGAGAGTTTTCAATAATAAAAGTAGCAGAGCATTTTTCCTTCGATATTTTCTAAGATCGCTAGATAAATATAGAAATTTCATTAATAGTAAGAAAGTAATTATTAATTTCATAAATGTATGTACTGTGGCCCGTCATTTGCCATCCATAATTTTGTAAATAACGATAATGGTTTCCAAAGTTTCATAAAAACATCAAGACTTTAGAGACTATTACAATCATTTATAAACCTAGGATTAGTTCCCTTAGAAGAATAATAGATACCATACCACCTTTTCCTGAGTGTTTACGAAAGTTGGGCACTTTACAAAGTCTTTGTTGTTGTTGTTTTGTTAGGTGCCATTGAGTCAGTTCAGACTGATGGCGACCCTATGTAAAACAGGCATCAAACAGGAAAAAAAACAATATTACTGTGTACGCACTTTCCTGAGATCATCACTGAGGACAAGTGGGAACAGGAGAAAGAGTGGTGAAGATGGCTAATGGTACCCGGCTATCAAGACATAGTGCCTGAGGCCTCAAAGGCTTGAGGATGAGGAAATAGTGCAACAAGGCCTACCATAGAAGAAGCACACCAGCCTGTGCGACCATGAGGAGTGGAAAGAACCAGGCTATCAGGCATCAAAGAACAAAAACATATTATTGAGTGCCCACCTTCCTGTCATGATCGCTGAGGACAAAAGGGTGCAGAGGCAGACAGAGCCAAGGAAATTGATGCTGCTCAGCCACCAAACAATAAAGTAGCTGGGATCTTAAAGGCTAGAAGGTGAACGAGTGGCCATTCAGCGCAGAAACAGCAAAGCCCACATAGAAGAAGCGCACCAACCCCTCCTTCACAAGGGGTCGAAGGGAGCAGACATCAAACATCAAAGAACAAGGGTTAAATCAGTAAGAATGAGGGGGAGAGCAGGGTGGGAACCCACGGCCCAATTGTGGGCAGTTGGACACCCCCTTACAGAGGAGTCATGGGGAAGAGATGGGTCAGTCAAAGGGAACTGAGGTAGCAATGAAGCATAAAACTTTCCTCTATTTCCTGAAGATTTCCTCCCCCCAACCAAGACGGTCCCAACTCTGCCTTGCAGTTCCAGCTGGTTTGGAGGAGGTGCATTGGTGGAGATGAGAGCTGGAAATGCAGGGAACTCGGGGTGGTTAAACTCCTCGGGGTCATTGGTGGGAGTGGAGTTGCTAGATGGGTGGAGGGAGGGTGGGGTGGAGAGAGGAAGCCAGCTATGGGGATCTACAGACTGTCTCCTATCTGGAGGATGGACATAGGGAGGAGTTGGCAGGGAGAGATGTCGGGCAGTGTAAGATATGACAAAACAATAATGATTCCAGAGTAATAAGGACTGAGAAGGAGGGGGAAAGGTTGGAGGGGGAAGGAAGGGGGGGCTCATATCAAGGGCCCAAGTGGAAAGGCAGATGTGGGGAGAATGTTGAGGAAAGACAAGTGGGGGTGCTTGGCACAGTATATATAACTATGTATTGAACTATGTATGATGAAAAGTGATCTATGAGCACCCAATAAAATGATTAAATTAAAAAGAAAGAAGAAAAGAAGAAAAAAACAGAATGAAACCCTAGCCAGTCCTGGCCCATCCTTGCAAAGATTCTCTTGGTTGAGCCCATCATTGCAGTCGCTGCGACAATACACCTTGTCGAGGACCTGCTTCATGCTCCCTGCTCCTCTACTTTACCAACCACAATGTCCTTCTCCAGGGACTGGTCTCTCCTAGAAAATGTCCAAAGTGCATGTAATCTTCTGACCACATGTCAAATGTCTCACCATCCTTGCCTCAAAGGGCATTCTGGCTGCAGTTCTTCCAAGACAGATTTGTGTGTTCTTTTGGCAATCCCTGGTACTTTCAATATTCTGTGCCAGTGCCATCGTTCAAGTGCATTGATTCTTTCTCAGACTTTGGGTGATGTGCTCTGCTACCTTCCTCAATGTCCAATTTCCACCTGCAAATGGGGCAATTAACTAAGATGGCTTGGGTCAGGCAGGCAAATACCCTCAAAGGGAAATCTTTGCATTTCAACATTTTAAAGATGTCTTGTGCAGCATATTTACTCAGTTGGATGCATCATTTGATCATGACAATTGATTATGGAGTCTTGACAGCTTCCATTTTTTCTCTATTTCTCACGTTACCTACTAGTCCAGCTGTGAGCTGTGGTCTTCTTTACATTGAGTTGTAATCCATAGAGAAGACTTGATCCTCATCAACTAGTGGTTCCAGTCATCCTCACTTTCAGCAAGCAAGTCTGTGTCATCTGCATGTCTCAGGTTGTTAATAAAACTTCCTCCATTCCTGATGCCACAGTCTTCATTGTGGAATCCAGTTTCTCTGACAATTTGCTCATCATACAGATTGAATAAGTAAGGTAAGAAGATACAACCCTGAAACACACCTTTCCTGATTTTAAGCCAGGCTGTTTTCTCTTGTTCTGTTCTCACAACCAACTCTTGATCCATGTTCAAGTTTCATATGAGCACAATGAAGTGTTCATCTCAACACTATCTATGGTTTTTTGCAGTCCACACAATCAAATACCTTAGCACAATTAATAAAACACAAGTAAGCATCTTTCTGCTATTCTCTACTTTCAGCCTAAATCCATCTGGCATCAGCTGTGGCATCCTTGTCCCATGTTCTTTTCTGAATCCAGCCCGAATTTCTGGCAACCTTGTCTCAATGTACAGCTGCAATCACTGCTATATGATCTTCAGAAAAATTTGACTTGCGTGTGATAATAATGACATATGTAGTTCTATAATTGGAGCATTCTGTTGTGTCACCTTTCTTTGGAATGGGCACACACAGGGATCTCTTCTTGTCAGTTGACAAAGTAGTGTTTTCCAAATTTCCTGGCACAGATGAGTGAGTGCTTTCAGTCCATCAGCTTTCTGAAACATTTTAATGGATATTCCCTCAATTCCTTCATTCTTGTTTAGGAATAATGCTTTCAATGCAGCCTGAACTTCTTCATTCCGCACCATCAGTTCTTCCTTACATGCTACCTCTTGAAATGGTGGACTGTGGATTCGTGCTTTCTTGGTATAGTAACTCTGCCATCTTCCCATCTTCTTTGATGCTTCCTGTACCATTCAATATTTTGCCCATAGAACTTTTTGATTTTTCAACTCAAAAAATTGATTTTTATCTTGAGTTCTTCCAGCTTAACATGTGCTGAACATGTTCTTCCTGTTTGGTTGTCTAATTCGAATTATTGTTACAGTTCACTTTTAGAATATGCCCTCTCGGTTAGTCTTCCATTAATCATGTGAAAATAATTAATTGAACTCTTTTTCATAAAAGAAAGTCACTAAAGGTACTAAACGATTTCTCCAAGACCTCACAGTCAGAAAGTGGAAGTGTGTGCAATATTGCCTCTAAGTTAAATTCAGGGGCAGCTCTTCTCCATCTGTGCCTACACCATAAATGCTCAGGAACTTGGTGTTTAATTTAAAAGAAGTTGATTGAAACCATTGTACAAGGAAACCTATTGTTGTCTCCTAGTAGTTCAGAATTCAAATCTGCTTCTATAACAATGTCACATTATGGGTGGTGTCTTCTGAATCATAATAAATAGATCCTTTTAAGAGATTATGCAAAGAGAAGAGTTCTACCATCTGAGGGGGAAGGAGGAAACATAAAACAAAAGACAGGCTTAGAAGGAACTGAGCACCTAAAGGACTACTAAATGGATATCTCACACATAAAGAAAGAAAGAAAAACATTGCCATCAAGACAGATTAGAACTTCCCTGTGAGTTCCCAAGATTGTAACTTTACAGGAGTAGAAAGTCCACCTTTTTTTCTCCTGTTGCAACTAGTTGTTTTGAACTGCAGACCTTGCAGCTAATATCCCTCCGTGTACCCAGTGGGCCCTCAGATGAAAGAAAATAAACAAGTGCTGAATGCTTGAAACTCGTCTCTGATCCAGACTCTTCAACTTTCTAGCTATGGTCATAAGAAAACTGCCTAACCTCACTAAGTCTCACCTTTATAACTATCAAAGGAAAATAAAAGAATATACTTCTTAGAGCCAATGTAGGGCAATATATAAATATACCCCAATTACCTGGTATGTATTCAGTAATAGTCAGTACATTTATTATTACTGTTAGTGCATCAGTTAAATGAAATATGCTATATAATCGCATGCCTGTTCTATAAAAAATTCAATATACAGTTTTAATAAAATAAGCTTTCAACTTATAGTGAAGGACTTTTTGTGACTAGTGTGAAAACACAGTCACTCAAGCAAAGACAGATGTAAGTCATTTACATTTGGACTTTTTGTTGTTCTGAGCATAGGCTGGAAAAAGAACAGGGAAAAAAAAGATTCCCAGGGTTACCTAAACTTGTCATGATTTAACAACATGTTGACATACTAAGAAATAGTGACACCAATACTTAAGTATTCTACTGTTAACTTAAAATTTGATAGCTGAAACTCAGCACACAGTAGGAGAAAGACTTGGTGATCTACTTCCCTAAAGACTTGCTGTACTTAGGTGCTGTTAAGTCATTTTTTCCTAAGAGTGACCCTTTGAACACGATGAAATCCTACATCGCCTTTAACAGTCATTGCTATTTTTGAACTCATTGATGCCACTGCTTCAATCCTTCTCATTGGGCATCTTCCTCTTTTCTGTTTACTTTCTACTTTATCAAACATAATGTCCTTCTCCAGGGATGTGTTTCCTGACATCATGACAAAATATGTGAGACATCATCTCACCATGCTTATTTCAAAAAACGTTCTGGCTAAGGCGTATTTATTCTTCCAGTTCTCACTAGAAAGTCACTGCTGGCAGTGTCGATGCAGACTCCCAGTAACTTATAGGATAGAACAAACTACCCCTTTGGGTTTCCAAGACATTAAATCGCTAAGAAGCAGAGAGTTTCATCATACTCCTGTGATTCTTCCCGCAGTCTAGGTTGTTGTATTCCCTATTGGGTCAACATCGTGATTCAAAGACATCAATTCTTTTCATGTCTTCCTTATTCACTGTAGAATTTCTGCATAGCCGTGAAGTGGTTGATAGCACTAACGTTTGGATCAAAATACTCTGGGAGATTTTAAAGCCATCAATACAGAAGACAGGATAAATGGCTGGGTCAGAAGAAAAGACGTGGAGAGAGCCATGTGGGAATATGTCCCACTAATAACAGATGACCTAGAAAGCTTGGGGATCTGGTGATGTTTGAGGGAAATGGGTGGAAGGAATGACATAATGCATTCTGGTCAGCTTTGAGGGGAAGTGGATAATCAGTTCTGGTTATAGGTTCATTCACAGAATGGCCTCTTGGCCAGCTTATACGGGTCACACTCTAACTGTGGTTACATTAAGAGGACTCTAAGGATTTGCTGAAGTTCTACTGCAGATAAAATAGGATAGGAGGTGGAAGGTGTTAGGAGAACTCTGGTTTCTCTTAAATTCACTCACTAGCATGCCCTTTAGGAAAGGATTCCCTTTATTTAAATTTTTGAATAAAGTAAATTTATAAGCACTTGATTCAGAGAAAATCACCTAATGATCTGTGCCCACACTAAGGCATATACTACCCTATAAAGAATAGGATGTGTTTGTGCAGTTCTTGAAAGAAGGGAGAGAGACATGAGATCTCAGAAACCAGAAAGAAAGGTGAGAGAGGACCACAGCAATGCAGAGATTCTGATGTATCCTCATCAACAATCTTTGTTTTTCAATGGGGTTCCATAATTCATTAGAAAGGCCAAATAGCACTCACAGATGATACTCGGGATTAGGGAGTTTATTGGGAAAATTAACAAGTTACAATTTGTGTGAGAACTGCTCAGGATGCAGACAAACATTTTTCTGGTCTCTGCCCTGCTTGAGCAATTATATTACAAAGATCTTTTAATATTGACCGTAAATATCCAAGTTGCCAATAAATACCCAAAGATCATACCACTCTACTTTAAGCCTCGTATGAAAGCACTAAGCTCCAGCTCCATGAGTCAGCAAACCCAGATCCCCTCGTTAAGCCACCCCATTACTCCGACCCCAAGTCCGCGGCTTAACTCCCTTTGGGAACCAGGAAGTCTGCTATTCTGTCTCACACTCAAGGTCTAGCTCTGCTTCTCTTGCTGCTATTGCTGGTCCTTTGCCACTCCTCTGGTGTCAAAGTGGTCTCTGGGATGAGGCCCCAAAGGCATGCTCCGCTCCTGCTTTTTCTCTTTTTCTGGGAGTGAGATTCTCCTTTCTGCTTCCAAGATGGCTTATTTTATATCCAAAAGGATAGCAATCACAACTCATGCTACTGACAACCAACCACAGATGAATCATACAATGCAGTCAATATCTTCCTCCCTTCTCACCCACACTCGTCAGGAAAATGAACGTTGTTCGGTGGGAATAGCAAAGCCGATGGCTGGAACCAAACCAAACTCACTGCCACTGAGTTGGTGCTGACTCCTAGTGACACTCTATGACAGTGTAGAACTGGCCCCTGTGAGCTTCTGAGACTACAATTACGTCTGTAGGAAGCCTTGCCTTTCTCCTGCGGGGCGGGTAGTGCTTTCAAAGTGCTGCTTTTGTGGTGAGCAGCCCAACTCATTACCTCCGCACTACCAGGTCTGCTCAAGACTAGAAGAGAATTGTTGCATCATTCCTTGTACTACTGTATCATGCAAAAGAAAGTTGATGTCTCTTTTTCTATCAGAGATTGGCTAACTCTCACCTTGAACTGTTCCGCCATTTGTCTTCAAAATATGCAGGAAAAGCTCCTTCTTCCTGAATGTATGTATGTGTTCTATGAACTACAGAAAGGGAGGGGGTCAATGTGGATCAGAATGTTGCAGCTCATCTTCAAATCTGCAGAAATTTGGGAAATTGAGGGCTTTAGGATATTCATAGGCTAAGCAATTAGACCAGCATCTGTAGTTGGCCATCTATGGTGGCTTGCAAATTGATTGATATAATGAAAAATGATATAATGGTATTTCAAATACCATCAATGCCACCCATGGTGAACAGGTTTCAAGGGAGTGTTCACAGTTAAGACAAACTTGCCCCACCCACTCCCAGGAGCAAAGGCTGGGCCTCCTACTCCCACCACCAGGGCAGCGATGCCTAAAAAATAAATAAATAAATAAATAGACAAATTTGCCCCTTGTACACCTTATAGGTCAGACTTCAGAACCCAATAAACTGTGCAGGGAGCCCATTTTGGTCCCCCGTTCCCTCTTTTAGTCAGTTCTAAGGCTGCTATGGGCTAGAAAGCTGGTGTCTTCAATGGAGGTTACATTAATAGCCAAAATACTCTGGAGGTGGCAGAGGGAGGGCTCTGAGAGCTACAGAGATCCACACCCACACCTCACAGTCCTTCTAGAGTGTTCTAGGGCCTTCTTCGCCTGCTCATTGTTTCCTCTCATCGAGTAGTAATTGTTACAGATGGGGCCTGCAGTAGTCTGCTCCTATATCAGCACTGTACCTGTCTTCCAACATAACCCACCGCTTTGACTTCTAAAACCAACAGGATAAACCTCCCTGGGAGTTCAGTAGCATTAGTCTGGCTCTATTCCAGTTAATACTGAAGATTGCTAAATACAGCTGCTTTGTCTAAATCTTCTGCACAAGACCTCTTTGAGGTGTTGAAAAGCAAGGATGTCACTTTGAGGGCTGAGGTACTCCTGACTCAGGTCATGGTACTTTCAATGGCTTCATATGCATGTGAAAGTTAGACATTGAGGAAGGAAGACAGAAGAAGAATCTATGTATTTTAATATGTACTGCTGAAGAATATTGAAGGTGCCCTGGTCTGCCAGTAGGTCAACAAATCTATCACAGAAGGAGTGAAGTCACAATGTGCCTTAGATGTTATGGTGACAAGACTTTGGCTCACATACTTTGGACTTGTTTCACAAGAGATCAGTCCCTGGGAAAAGGCCTTATGATTGACAGGCATGAAAAAGAGGAAGACCCATGACAAAATGGACTGGCACATTGGCTGCAACAATAAACTCAAACACTAGAGAAGGGTACTCATGAAGATGGCGCAGAAGTGGGTGGTATTACATGAGTTGGAACCAAGTTAAGAACACCTAATAACAAAACATCCAACATGCCTCGTCTTCTCTCAGCAGGACTTTCTCCTTGTGCTGCAACTTCCCGTAACATTCCTTTCAGCCATTTCGGGTGGGAATAACCAAAGAAAACTTCTAAGAATCAAAAGTTTCACTTCCCATAACCTCTCCAGGTCCCAAATGAGCAGACTGCATGGCCATATCTGACCTCCCCTGACTATGGAAAATAGAATGAAAATCCAGCTCTGTCCAATTGTCATAAAAGAGAAGTCAGACATGCCTCTATCCTCCACCCTTAAGATTTGCTTTTCTGGAATCCCACTCCCTCAGTACCAGATTGTGTTAGGCTGGGTTGTTTAGAGAAAGAAAATCTATTACAGTCACATATGTATACGAAAGAAATTTATATCAAAAGTAATGTTATATCAAGAAGGCACCCCAGCCCAGACCAACAAAAGTTCACATGCACAACACTAGTCAGACCCCTTTTCCAACTCCCAAAGCTGCAGACCAATGAAGCAGAGAGATGAAAAGATAACAGGTGCAGAGTCTGTGAGAAGATGGCAGGGCACCTCCCAGGGAGGCAGCCCATACAGGGTCACCATGAGAAGTAGACACAGAAAGGAAGCAAGCAGAAAGGCAATGGGCAAGAAAGGTTCAGACCATCTCTCTTATGAAAGGCCACATCCCCAAGGAAGCATCACCAGCTTCTGGCACGATTGACAGCTAATATTCCACCCCCACTTCCATACAGGCACCACCATCAAGTTGACATAAAACATAACCATAGCAGTCACAAAATAAAAATAGACTTAAAATCAAAAGATATAAAAACAATATATCAAGGTAATGGTAACCAAAACTAACCCAGAAGCGATGATATTAATCTCCATTAAAATAGACTTCAAGGCAAAGTCCATCATGAGACACAAAGAAGAGCATTACAGAATGACAACAGGCACAATAGAACAGGAATATGGAACCATAATAAACATGCATTTACCCAATGAAAGACCCTTACAGAGCTGAAGAGAGAAATAAACACTATAAACCAAAATATCTGTGAGGTCTCTGAAAAAGCAAACAATACTTTATCTTCATCAATTAAAAAAGTCTAACTGCCCTTATGAAAGACAGTGAACAGATTGTCAGGAGAGAGCAGTCCTTGAAAAAGGTTATACTGGGTAAAATGGAAAGGCAGTGAAAAAGAGAGAGACCCTCCTTGAGAGGGATTGACACAGAGGCTGCCACAAGGGGCTGCGGCATAGGACCAGTTGTAAGGATAGTGCAGGACTGTACAGGGTTTGTTTTGCTGGCCATAGGGTCGCTATGGGTCACAGTCAACTAGATGGCATTTATCAGCAGCAGCAGCAACATGTGTCATGTTTGCATTTACAATGTTCCAATAGGAAGATGAGGTACATCCCCTGACTCCAGTCTGAGGGCACTCTCTTGCCACACTTGCCTCGAATCAGTACTCGGCCTGCTGTTCTTCTGCTAAGATAGATTTGTTTCTCCTTTTAGCAGTCGATGGCACTTTCAACATTCTTCTTCAGTATCACAGTGCAAATACTTCTATTTGAGACTTACTTATTCATTGCTCAACTTTCACATACAAGGAAGAAGACCACGGATTGGGACAGGCGCACCTTAGTTCTCAAAGAAACATCCCTGTTTTTCAATACTGTAAATAGTAAAGTGTTCTTGTGAAGCAGGTTTACCTAATGCAATTTGTCTTTTGAACTCTTGCCTATTGTCACTAAGAGAATTGTGGATCCAAGCAAGACAAAAGCCTTGACAACTTTAACCTTGTCTCCATTTATCATGCTACAACTTATCCAGTTGCAAGGATTTGGGTCTTCTCTACATTACATGGAGTTGTAATCCATACTGAAGGTTGCAATCATTGATCTTCTTCAGTAAGTGCTTCAAATCCTCCACACTTTAAGTAAGCAATGTTGTGTCATCTGCATATCACAGGTTATTAGTAAGCTTTTTCCAATCTTGATGCCACATTCTTTTTCACATAATACATGTCTTCTGATTATTCGCTTGCCATACAGACTGAGTAAGTATGGTAAGAGAACACAACTCTGGCATACAACTTTCCTGAATTTAAACGATGCAGGATTCCCTTGTTCTGTTCACATAACTGCCGCTTGACCCATGTACTACTTCTGCATGAGCACAATGAAGTGTTCTGGAATTCCCATTCTTCTCAAGATTGTCTATAGTTTATTATGGTCCACACAGTTGAATACCTTTGCAGAGTCAATAAATCACAAGTAAACGTCCCTCTGGTATTCTTTACTATGAGGTAACATCCCTCTAACATCAGGAATGATATCTTTGTTCCACGTTCTCTTCTGACTCTAGCCTGAACATCGGGCAGTGCCCTTTCAAAATACTGGTGAAAAAATTGCTAGATGATTTTCAGTAATATTTTACTTGCACGCAATATCAATTACATTGTTTGAGTATATACTCAAGCATTCTGTGAGTCACTTTTCTTTTGAATTGGCTCAAATGTGGATCTCTTCCAATCAGTTGGTCAAATAACTATTGTCCAAATTGCCTGGCATAGACAAGTGAATGCTTCCAGTGTTTCATTAGCTTGCTGAAACATTTCCATTGGTATTCTATCAATTCCTGGAGACTTATGTCTAATGCTTTCAATGCAGCTTGAACTTCTCCCTTCAGCACCATGATTCTTGCTCATAAGCTACCTCCCAAAATGGTGGAATGTTAGGGGGCTTTTCTGTTGGTTCAGTGACTCTGAGTATTTTTTCCATTTTCTCTTGATACTTCCTGCCTCATCCAATATTACACACATAGAATCTTTCAATATTGCAGCTCAAGGCTTGATTTTTCTATTGAGTTCTTTCATTTAAGTTATGTTAAGCATGTTCTTCCCTTTTGTTTTTCTAATTCTAGGTCTTTGCACAATCCATTATAATATTTGGCTTTGTCTCCTCAAACTGCTCTTTGAAATTTCCTGTGATTATTTCATATATTTGCTTTGACTTGATCATTTCATATACTTTCTTCAGCTATTCTATGATTACAAGTAAGTTTCAGTCTCTTCTGTTATCCGTGTTGATCTTTTCTTTCTTTCCTGCCTTTTTAATAACCTCTGCTTTCTTCATGAACGATAGTCTTGATGTACTCCAATAGTTCACTAGGTATTCCAACATTATTTTTTAGTGCAGCAAACATGTTCTTGAGATGTTCTTGAAATTCAGGTGGGATCGATTCATGGATCTGTTTGAATTTTCTTTTGCTTTACCCAGCATTTACTTGTGAGCACCTGATGGTCCGGTCTACTGTCTGCCCCTAGCTTAGTTTAACTTGCTGACATTGAGCTTTTCTAGCCTCTCTTCCCATAGATGTAGTCAACTTGATTTTGTATCTTCATCTAGAGAAGTCCATGTGAACAATTGCTTTATGTTAAGAAAAAAAGATTTTTCTATGAATAAGTTATTGGTTTGACAAAATTCTACTATGCGATTTCCAGATTCATTTATAAGCACCAAGTCAAGATTGCCCGACTACTGTTTTTCCTCTTTGTTTCCAACTTCTGCATTCTAATGACCCATAATTATTAATTCATCTTGATTGCATGTTTGATCAATTTCCAATGAATTAATTGGTAGAATTCTTCAATTTCTTCATCACTAGCTTTTGTGGCTGGTGCCCGTATTTGACTAAGAATTGTATTGACTGGATTTCCTTAAAGGTAGAGAGACACAATCTTTGCACAGACATCACTGCATGTCATGGTAGATTTTGCAATGTCCTTTCCAACATTGACTGCCGTGTCATTCCTCTTGTCTTGCTCCCGGCACAGTGAAGTGGCATAATGATTTTCTGATTCAAAATGGCCAATATCAACACAGAACAATTTCAATGTGTTCCATTTCATTTTTCATGCTTTCAATTTTCCTAGATTCATATTTCACAAATTTCAAATTTCAATCACTAGCAGATTTTTGTGATTGCTTCTCCTTACCTTGAGTTATTAGCAAATAATGATCATGATCCATCCACTCCAAGAAATCAACTCCTGTTCAGTCAAATTTTTTGAGTGCCCTTGGATCTGAGGGTCCCACCCTCCAGCACTATCTCTGACAATATTTACTTCCATTCATTGGGCCTTCATAATCTGACAATGTTTCAAAGTTATGCATAAGCTTTTCAGAAACTTCTTCCTCTGAAGTGGTGTGTCAAATCCTTCTACATTGTCTGACTTTAGTCTGAAAGCTCTGGTGAAACCTGTTTATTTTGGATGGCCCTGCTGGTACTGGAAATACGAGTAACATAGGTTCCAGTATCACAGCAACACACAAGTCATCACAGTACGACAAACTGACAGATAGTTGATGAATGATAGATGCCATTATCATAGATTTAAATGCAACACCTTATAATTAACTCTCCCTTTGGACCTATTTTAAAGTTGTTTCGTCTTTTTAAAAAGCAATGGGAGCATTAGGAGAGCAAATACACATGGATTGAGCCTCCAGTGAATTCCCTGTGGCCAAGGACCAGGGATGTGAATAACTTCGATTTCAAGCAATGGAAAGTGGTTTGTGGCAGAACCAGTTAATTAGGTTAAAATCTAACATCTTATTATTTCATATCCTTTTTGGCCTATTAAAAAAATTTTTTAATATTTGTGGATTTATTTTCAATAGGGTTTTTCCTCTAGTTTACTTTGCTATGGTTGTTTGTTATTTCTGGTGTTTGTTTGTTTGTGTGTTTTTGGGGAATGGTATGTTAACCAGTATATGAAGCCCAAGATATTGTATCTATATCTATAATAACTGAACTAATGGCCTTTTGGTGTGTGGGGGGAATGGGGATGAAGAGCTGATAGTATTGGTCTTTCTCATATGAGTGATGTCTTTGTCTTGTCTTAAAATTTAATAAGCATTCTTCATAAATTATTTTTATCTGCCTTGAGCATTATACTCTTTTTTGGGGGGGAGGGGTCACTGCCTCTGGTGGTGCTACCCAGCACTGGGCAGTACATGGGAGCTACCCAGCACTGCTCCTGAGAGCCGCGCTGGATTTGAACCACCAAGCCCGAGGGCCACAGCCCCGCACTCAACCACTTACGCCGCCGGGGCTCAGCCTGAGCATTATACTCTTGTAAGAATTATTTATAAGAGCTCAAACTGACATCAACTAGAAAGATTATATAGGAACATAAAGGGTGTGATTTATGTTAATGTGGGAGAAATAACTCAAAAAAGGAGAGGAGAGTGGTTACATAATTCAAAGAACATACTCAATGGAATTAAATGCAGAAACTGGTAAGGTGGTACATGCTCAGATGTGTATATTTTCAACAACAGCAAAGTTAATAAAATTTAGTTTAAAAGTACTAACATTAACATTGTGTACATAGGTTTGTCAAGGAAAGATTCATTCGCAATGCAACTACAAAAAGATTAAAACCCCAAAATTATTTTTAAAATCTAAATTCTTAGAAAAACAGCTAGCAAAACATCCCCTAGATAGCAAAACCATTGTCCAAGTTGAGTCTACATTTATATAACTTACTCATTTTTAGTGACTGCCTAAAAATAGAGCCGAAGAGTGTATAAATGAATAATTAAAATAAGAAGTTAAAAACAGGATGAATACAATACAATATAGTATAAGATACAAATCAATATAAGGCTATGCAAACAAAGAATGGCCACTTTTCAGAATTTTCGATTCTACCCATTCAACCTTCATGATATTTCAGACAGGATTCCACAGTGTGAGGGAAGTGAGATTGTCAAGGCTTCCTATTACACATTTTCAGCTCAAAACGCAGACAACTCAAATTCGATGCATACTGTAATTATGATAAAAAGTTAATTATAATTATCCTGGCATTCACCCACAAAAATATTTGCCCAACTATTTTTCAAATTGAAAACAGACCAAGGTCTATAACCAGCTCTAGGACTCATATTGGCATGCAAGTTTCATTCACGTTAAATTTGCATTTATCCCTTAATCATAGAGCTGATCTAATGCTCAAACAAGAGGAAAGAAATTAATTCTGAGCTCCTGCAGAAAGATTCTATTAGGTCTTGCAGATAATAAAGCTGCAATCAATGAGATTTCTTTAAGGTAAAATAAGTACAAATCAAGTTTATGTGACTGGGACAATTCAGCTACTTAAAATACATTTTTTGCATATGAAAAATAGAAAGACAATGCATATAGAATCTATGGTGTCATTTATCTTCCATAATAAAAGTCAGTGATTCTAGAGTTCCCCTCACCTTACAGCGGAATAATTCATAGCGTGACAGAATGCTGGAGCTTGAGGTGCCAACAGGTAATGATCATATTGAGAAGGATTAACTGAGCTCTACACAGAGCTTTTCAAAAAAGATATCCTATTAAATATACATATCAACAATACATAAACTGTAAGATTAAACCTTATGCTTGAACACAATTGCCTGGGTAACATGCTCTAAAATTAGACTAGTAAATCCTCCTGTTATGAAATGTTGTCTACAACCACATGAAAAACTTGAGCCTGGACTTCCATTACTTGAAATGAATTCCAGCATTGCCCTCTGTTAAAATGCCATTATCCATGATGAAACTAAATTAATTTATGTGATCCCTCAGGGAGATGGGAACAAATTTAATAGAGAGAGTGTGGGTATGGAGTCAATAAAGGAAATCAAAATGACACCCCAGTGCAATCTTGTCAGAAGTAAGGCAGTACATTGCAAAGAACATTGCCAGGGTCCAAAAATTGAGTTTTGAATCCATCTGGCATATAATCCACATCTCAGGTTTCACAGTTGAAAAATAAAAACACTGAATCATATCATCTCTAACCAGTTACAAAATGCAGTAAATTTTGTGAACAGGTCTTTGGCGTAAATTATAAAGGGCTAAAAAGTGAGGAAGTAAAATGTTACTGCTGGTGACCATGAAACTACAAAGAAAAGAGGGACACGAATAAAGAAAATTTCTCCTCAATTGCAATTGTATCAAAAATTAGTCATGTGTGTTAAAAATGAGTTCTACAAGCGAATGCCTCAGATGTAAATGGGGTATAAACACAGAGAATGGACAATTTTAGATTTATATTTGGTGACACTTTCCTCAATTATTGATTTTTTTAAGAAAAAGAAACCAGTTCTGCCAAAAGAAATCATCATGTTATTAAAAATAAAAAGGTGATCTATAGAACTGAAAGGTTTCCTGGCAAATGCTGCTTCCTATGTGACTAAAGTGACTACAATCAAATTAACTCCTCTGTTCAATGAGTATTCATTTGATACCTTGTATGTACCAGATTCTGGAAATAATATATTGATGGAAAGGGACCTCTATTGCTAACCTTCCACACCTCATCATAATTAGTGACCTTAAGGGTCAATCAGGGTGTGAAAGACCGTCTGTGAGATAAACTAGCACAGAAATTACAAGAATGGATACAGATATTTAGGGATATGAAGGTGACTCAAGACCAGGTAATATCTTGGTCTGTTGTGTATCAGGTCTCCATGAACTAAAGTAACTAACAGCAATACACTTACATCCTTAAGCTTACAATATAATAAAGAATATATGACCCCAAAAAACAGAAGTGATTACAGCGTGTTAAAGAACAGCTGCTCCTGAACCATCCTCCTTGTTCCAAAATAAAGAGGCTTCACAAACAAATTTTCATTTTACTCCAATGCTATGAGAAGATTATTGTTAACTTGGGCAGGTAACATTTGGTTTATAACTGGCCTGACAAACAAAAAGTTCCTTATGAAATGGCTACAGGCAATGTCTCTTTGGGGAGAAAATAAATAAACCATCATGTGAATCAAAAAGTCACTTACTTTCAACAAGTTCTTTTAAGCCATATAAGTTTCTCGTTACTAATCTCCTTATCTGGTGAAGAAATACGCAAAACATGGAAGGTAAAGAGAACAAGAAAACTTTTCTCTAGGCAGTCAAAGATATATTACAGAATACCCTGAAGGGTTTTTTTAAAAACATAAATCTCCTCCCCAACTTGAAATTAAAAAACTATAGATTGCATTAGCACTGCCTTGTCATGGAGTCTTACCTGATATGGAACAATACTCCCATGAGCTGTGCCCCAACGTTGTGCTTCTTGTTGGCCAATCAGATAATTAGCAGCTACCTGGCTCAAACATGCCACCTACCAGGGGGGAAGAAAGAAAGAAAGAAAGAAAATCCTGGTTACCTGAATGTTATAGCCTTAAAGTTCTCGTTTTATTTAACTTAATGTTATTGTGGAAGGGGGAGGGGGTAAAAATTACCAAGCAGGTTAGGAAATATACAGCCATTCATATTATTAAATAAAGGAAGATGGAGGGTGGGGAGAAAAAAAATAATAAAGGAAGATTAACAATACTACTGAATGAGATTAAGTAATGGTCAAGTGAGGAGTGAAAATCATTTTGTAAATTCACAGCCAGTGAATCAATTTCTAAAGGAGAGGCTAGCACTGCGCCTCTGGGTTACCCAGACAGTAACTCTTTACCAGAGTAGATCTGAGGGAGTGGCCAATAGCATTGGAACTGCTGGCCTTCTGGTTAGCAAGACTGAGCATAGCCCTTTATGTCACCTTGACTCCTCTACTGAGAAATATAAGTATGTAAACATGCAGCTCCTGAAAAGGGGAGGCTGACTCAGCAGATCACGGCTTGGTGTGACCGTTAGCATATAAGCCACAATAAAATGCATCTGTGACCAGGACCTTCCATTCAACACGTTGGTGAGCCAAAGCAAGAAACTAAGTCACTGTGAGCTGTTTAAGTCTATTTAATTTGGTTTTCTGGTACCACTTAAAGCAGTAAATCTGACCCAGAGATCACGATTATTTATCTATTTTTTGCTCCATTTTGAATCAGATTCATTAAACAAACTTCCTGTATGTTTCTCAACTTGATCCCAGTCCCCATTATTGTACTCATTTAGGGTTTTGTGACCCATAGAGCTATTAAAGGGGGCCTTCAAAACCTTAGTGTCAACTTCTGAATTGTACAGTACTTCATGAACAAATCTTGAAAACTGAAAATAATTCAACTCCACACTAACAGAAAATAATGATTCCTGGAGCTGTTCTTTAATCGCACTACATTTTTTGTTCATATTTAACCAAATATTCAAAATCATAGTATAATATTTGAATTTTATAAAATATTGCTTCTGAAAACAATAATAATTGTTCCAGTTCCAGTATATTCCCTGGAGTCAAAAGATTCATGGTCCAAAAATGTTAGACAATGTTGTATATTATATTTCTCTTTAGGAGCATTTTTTTAAAATCATAGAAACAGTTATTTAAAAGATCAAAATGAAGAAGCACATTTTTAAGTTCCTGAGATATCTAAACATATAATAATCAATTTCCCTTTTTATTTCAGTGTCTAAGCAATGTAGTTAGCAGTCCATGTAACTATCCTTCTGAATAGTTTAGAAAAACTTGTTTACACAAACTAAATAACAAATCCAGATTTCCACAAAATCTAAACCAAAGTGTCAGGATTATGGACTATGTAACAAATATGTATTCTATGTACCTTGCTTGAAGCATTCAAACTGAATGAGCTCAAATCCCTTCCCACAGAGAACTTAATAGTCCAAAGAATGTCGATGTCACCAAGATCCAGAATTACAACAGGCTTTAAAAAGTTCATGAAAAAATGTCAAAAGAGATCTTGAATTTTCTCCCACACGCTTTTTTGAAGTACTCTCCCAGCAAGCAGTTGAAAAACAGGAGAGACTGTAACAGCCCCCAAACCACTAGCCTGTGGCCACTGGGTTGGTTTCAACACATGCTGATCCCCTGTGCTTTCAAGTCACGTTCGAAACACATTCCTAGGTCTTTCTCCCGAGGAACCTCAAGGGTGGGTTCAAACTGCCGAACTTTCGGTTACCGGGTGAGTACTCTAACTACTCTCCATAGTTTAATTGAGGGGGCAGAGGAGGGGCGGGTGAACATTTCTGGCCACATGCTCATGATTCCATTCTAGGTCATCAGATGTTATTTGGAATCTAGCGGGCTAGAAATTCAAACATATTCCAAATTGAGATAAGTTTCTGGAACAATCTTGTTTTAGGGTCTGGCACCCCACTTTGTCATTGCCCTCTGCCTGACAGCAAGCCAGGATGCGTTCCCCAACTATTCTCTATTATTTTCTTCATGGGAGTTACATTCACTTTTATGTTCATTGACTGTTCTGACAAAATTGGAACAGCCGCATGGCAACTGGTTCAACTGTACTTCCAGGTGGCAAAACTAATAAACTTTGAGTCATCCACTTCTGGACCTCCATCTGGTCTGGGGCCTTTGAACCACAGAGCATTCCAAGGCTGCCTGGGGCTGCCTAGTGTTAATCACCATTGCATGCAGCTTTCTGAGTCTTTCTAAACAAAAAATCAAATCAGTGTTTTGTAATAAAAATGTCCTACATGGAAGGTCTAGATTCGGTTTCCAATTTCTGTCAACAGCTAAGTAGTTGTACAACTGTGGACATGTAATTTCACTTCTTTGGCTGTCAGATACCGTCTTTACAAAATCTTCGGGGTCTGAGTTAAATAAATAATTTTCAAACTTTTAAAAAGCTGAACTTTTTTTTTTCCAAATCAAATGGCACATGAAACCTTTATAAGTATGTAAGCCAATAACAATCCCAAATTACCTAGATGAAACGGAAGGCCTGAAACACCATGCCAAGAACATATGTACAGAACACCAAATGAGCTTAAACCACCAAGAGGGAAAGATGACACTTCAGAAAACTCGAGTGGCAGTTCAACTCTGTCCCATAAGACTAAGTCAGAATCAACTCTATGGCAGTGAATGGGATGTTTGGTTTTCTCTTCTGAAGTTAACCCTTCTGACACTATTATTCTTCTAAGAATCGTCCAGATCAAAAAATACAAAGGAAAGCAATATAGTAATTTCCTAATGAAGAATATTCCTGAAACTGGAGAAATTATCTAGAGTCTCAAGGCTTTTTATGTGAGAGGAATTGTTTGATCTAGCTATGTTGTCGTTCTTTTACCTTTTTTTTCCATTTTCCCTTTTACCTTTATATCAAAGAAACCTCTGGTATTACTGGAGGACCACAATTCAAATTAAGAAAAATAAATTATTTGCAGCCAATTAGTAGAATAGGTATTGTGCTTTTCTATTTTAAATAGAATAGCTCCATTTCTCCAATATTCTAATTTAAAAGCCAATTGATAGTCAATTGACCACCAAGAGCTGCATATGATAATGAGCTAGTTAGATGGGTAGAGATTAAGCTGTAAAGCCTAAACTGATTTTAAAGGGTGTCAAGAACAGACAGAAGCTGGTGCCTTAACTAGAGATTATCCTTACTATGTCTGCCTTACCTACAACCTCATTCTTCTCAATTTTTGACAATTGTGTGTCTGACCTTGCCTTGATAAACTACCTTTGACAACTATTTTGTAAAATTTATTAAAAGCAGCATTAGTTAGAGTGATGGTGAGTAAAGTCTTTTGGATTGCTTCTAAGTGGGAGAGCAAATACAGTTCCTTCATAAACCATGAAAAATAAACAGCATTTTAGAACTACCACACTCCCCAAAAAAGTGAGGTTGAAAAAAAACTAGCTGTCATATAAAAGCTACTCAGAAGCAAAGATGGGAGAAAAAAATAACTCTATTTAAAAAGAGAGATCAATATGGCTAAACTTAGCAACCTAATGTTTAAAGGGAGCAGTACAAGTCTGAAAGTAATCTACTATTTACAAGGATCTATTTTAAGGCAGAAGAAGGGAGAAAAAGTCAACAGCTATGATGTGATTATTGAAAAAGCGAGGTTTCCTGGTAATTAATGACAAGCTTTCCACAAATTAAAAGAACGCAAGATGTGACTTTTAGGTTAATAACCATATACTGTATATCCATTCTAAACACTGCATTAGATCATTACTTTCGTCCCCTAAACTTAGGCTCATTATTTCATCAAGTGGACGCTATGTAATTTACTCAAATGTTGCTTTTATACAGTCTTATCTAAATAAGAAAGTGAACTTTGTTTAATAATAATTATTCTGACAGCAAAACTATAATTTTTGGATAACATAGTGAGTTGCGTGGTATTTCGTGTGTATAAGCAGAAAGTAAAAGGGGTGGCCAAAGTGAATCTCAAAGGGCACAGACCAAAAAAGATTGAGGGAAAATATGCTCAATTAAATCCCAAAACAGCCCCAGGGTAACGGATACCACATATTCTACTTGTATCAGATGATTGCCAAGCTGCAAAGGGCAGCCAATTTTGCCAAATGGAATGGAGTAATCAAGACTAGACCTACACTCCACTGCACCAAAGAAAAGGAATTATCAACATCCCTCCTGTTCTCTTGCATGCTCTCTGTCTTCCAGTTCAGTTGGACAAATCATCTACTGGGGTCCAGGTAGCTCAAGAGGTTAAGCATCAAGCTGCTAACATAAAGGTCAGTGGTTCAAAAACTCAATTGTTACATAGGAGACAGAAGAGTTCCATCAAGATTCAGAGCCTCAGAAGTCTCATCGAGCAGTCCCATTCTTTTCTACAGTGTAGTTCTGACTCAGAAATGACTCGATGGCAGGCAGTGGGGGTGAACCAACCATCCCTCCCGTCTATACCTATCATACCCCCAAGCCATTCTTCAAAGTCCCTTCCCATGCCATCTTTTCCATACAGTCCATTCCGTTATCAAATAAGCAGGAAAATATTGCCCTTGCTTTTAAACAGACACCTTAATTTCCAATATGACTTATAAAATGTCAAAGTTAAGGCACTCAAGATCAGAATTTATAAACCTGGCTGTGTATCACAATCACCTGAGGAATTCTGGATTCTCACCAGACCCTCTGAATCAGCATTTCTAGAGCATGAGACACAATCACTAAATTGGTATACCACTAATTGCACATGAATCTTGAGGACCAAAACTTTCAAAAAGCCTAGTTGAATTCTGACCCTTAGTTTTAAAGGTATCTTCAAAAACAGGAAAGGGAAATAATATCTGAGATGACACAACTGGCTGGTGGCAGAACTTTGTCCTATTCTAACAGTGCCTTTCCCTACCCTAATATTACCTTACACAATTCTCCTGAAAAATTGAACTATTCCCCAGTAAAAAGTACATTTTATGGGCTGCGCCCCAGTGGTGTAGTGGTTGTGCGCGGGACTGAGGCCCACTGGGATGGAAGTTCAATTCCAGCTCCACGGAGCAAAGGCTGGGCCTCCTACTCCCACCACCTGAGGGCAGTGATGCCAAAAATAAATAAATAAAGTACATTTTATAGGTCTTTTGTAAATTCCAATAGCATGAAACATAGAGTCTGAATACAACTTTGTTAATGAGTGAATGAAGACACTAATTACTACTTATTTCTTTATTCAACAACTACTTACTGATTACTGCTACTGTAAGTCATTATGCTAATGAGTACACATAGCACATAAAAAGATATAGCATCACTCTCTTTAAAGTAGTGAATAATGGGAAAGACAACTAAACAAATAGCTATAGGAGTCTGCTTACGTCATAGTGGTTCTCAACCATCTTAATGCCTCAACCCTTTAATACAGCTCCTCATGTTGTGGTAACCCCCTAACCATAAAATTATTTTCATTGCTACTTCATAACTGTAATTTTGCTACTATTATGAATTGGGTGACCCCTGTGAAAAGGTCGTTCAAACCCTAAAAGGGTCAGGACCCACAGATTGAGAACCACTGGCTTAAGAGAAAAGATGAAAAAGAACTTTATAAACAAAGAAAGGAAAAAAAGTATGAATGTCTAAGGTAGGGGAGAGCTAAGCATATAGGGGACATAATAAAGAAAGATCTATGTAAATAAAGCATGATGAGAGCATGTCAGGAACTAAAACTGAAGCAGTAAACTGTACACCTTTCAAAATGATTTTTAAAATCTATTTTGTGTTGTTATCATTGAAAGTATACACATAAGATACATATACCAATTCAATAATTTCTCCATATACAATTCAGTGACATTGATTTCATTCTTTGAGTTATGCAAACATAAGTTTCATGAGTTGTTTCTCCACCACTAACATAGGCACACTGCCCACTAAATTTCCAAACTATCTAAAACAATCCAAACTATCTAGTTGCTATTGTCAAATTTATCCCATACAGATAAACCCCAAGCCAAACCTACTGCCATTGAGAAATCCTTCTCACATAAATTTGCCCAAAGGACAAAACCCAAATAGAATTATTTACATAAAAGCATAATGTACAAGACAGCCATTTTTATTAGGCAAACTATTACTTAGTTTAAAAAAAAAAAAGGCCAGCTAGAAAGGGCCAAAAGAAAGAGAATCTGAAACTTCCTGCTAACTGTAGAATAATGGAAGTAAATAGAAGGAGTGACTAAGAAAAAAGCTGCTTCTGAGTTGGACAGCCACGCGTTTACCTTCAAGTCTTTAAGACCCAAAGGCTATGTCTTTTGATAGTCAGGACCATCAGTTTTCTTCGCCACTTTTGCTTATGCACACATTTGTCTTCAGCGATTGTTAGCAGGAAGGTGGACATACAATGATATGATTCTTTGTTCTTTGATGCTTGCTACCTGATCCCTGCTCAGAAGCAGCAAAGTCCACATGGAGGAAGCACACAGCCTGTGATCATGAGGTGTCGAAGGAATCAGGTATCAGGCATCAAAGTACAAAAAAATCCTATCATTGTGAAGGAAGGGAAGCAAAGCCGATCTGGAGGCAACCAGACAGACCCCTACAGAAGGGTTTCGGGGAGAAGAGCCAGTCAGCGTGCAGGGTAGCAATGATGAAGCATGCAACTTTCCCATAGTTCTTAAATGCCTCCTCCTCACCCATTATTAGGATCCCAATTCCACCTTACAAATCCAGCTACACCAGAGGATGTACACTGGAACAGCCAGAACTGGGAACACAGAGAATCCAGGACAGATGACCCCTTCAGCACCAGTGATGAGAGCGGTGATACCAGGATGGTGGAGGGAGGGTGTAATAGAAAGCGGGAACCAATTATAAGGATTTACATATAGCCTCCTCCCTGGAGAGTGGACAACAGAAGAATGGATGAAGAGAGACACAAGACAGTGTAAGATATGACAAAATAATAATAATTTATGAATTATCATGAGGGAGAGGGGAGCAGGAAGGGAGGGGAAAATGAGGAACTGATACCAAGGGCTCAAGTAAAAAACAAATGCTTAGAGAATAATGAGGGCAACAAATGTACAAATATGCTTAACATACAATGAATGGATGGATGGATTGTGATAAGAGTTGTATGAGCCCCCAAATAATATTATTTTTAAGTAAAAATCTTAACAAAAGATTTCAAAGAGTAGCTCACAAAGATAAAATTAAGGATTATAATGAAATGTGCATAGAGTCAGAAAGCCAACAGAGAAGAATGCTCTCAGTGTATCTCAAACTGAAAAACCTGGAGAAAATTTTGAGCCTCAAGTTGAAATACTGAAGGATTTTATTAGCAAATTATTGAATAGCCCAGAAAACATCAAAAGAAGATGGAAGAAATATGCTATCATATACAGAAAAATGCTGGTTGACATTCAACCATTACAGGAAATGTTAATGATAGTGAAAGAAATCCAAGCTGCAATAAAGGCAGTGGCAAAAAACAAGGCTCAAGGATTGACAAAATATCAACTAAAATGTTTTCCCAAATGAACGCAGTGCTGAAGATGCTCACTTCACTAAGCAAAAGACAAACTTTGTGCCCCTCCCAACGAAAGATAACCCAAGAATACAGAAATTATCAAACAATATGCTTAATAACACCTGCAAGTAAAATTTTTCTGAAACAATTCTAAACTGGTTGTAGCAGTACATAGACAAGAAGCTACTAGAAATTAAAGCTGAATTCAGAAGAGGAGATGGAATAAGAACTATCATTGCAGATGGCAGGTAGATCTTGGCTAAAAGCAGAGAAAAATTGCAGACAGAAATTTATCTGTGCTTCATTGACAATGCAAAGGCATTCCAGTCTGCGGATCATAAGAAATTATTAATAACACTGTAATGAGTGGAGATTGTAGAACATTTAATTATACTCATATAGCACCTGTACCTAAACAAGGGATTGACATTCAAACAAAACAAAAGGATACCTATTGTTGAAAAGCAGGAAAGATACTACTCAGGGGTTTGTCCTTTAACAACATTTATTCAAACTTTATGTGGAGCATACAATCTAAGGAATTGGACTATTTGAAGAAGAATGGAATATTATATTGAAGGAAGGTGCATTTACAACCTGTGATTTATAGGTGATACTTGCTGAAAATGAAGAAAACCTGAAATACTAACTGATCCAGATCAGAGAATACAAACTTCAGTAGGGATTACACCTCAATATAAAAAGAGAAAAAAAGGTTCGTACAGCTAGACCAAATACGCCATCATTAGAGAGAAAATGTTGAAATTATCAAATATTTTGTCTTACTTAGATTAGCAGTCAATTGTCCACATGGAAGCAATGAGTAAGAAATAAATTTACAAATTGTAAATCTGATGCAAAAGATCTCTCCAAATGGCAAAAAGCAAAAATACCACATTGAATACTAAAGTGCATCTAACCAAAGGATGTTATTTCTAATCACCTCATATATATGTAAAAGCTGGGCAGTGAATAAGGAAGACTGCTTTTGAATTGTGGTGTTGATCAAGAACATGAAGTAGATCGTGGACTACCAGAAGAACAAACAACCCAGTGTTAGAAGAAGTACAGCTAGAATGCTTCTCAAAAATCAGCATGGTGAGACCCTGTCTCATATTTCTGTCATCATGAGGGACCAACCCAGGGACAACAACACCATGCTTAGCAAAGTACAGGATCAATGAAGAGGAAATCCTTAATAAGAGACATTGACTTATTGGCTATAACAATGAGTTCAAATGTAGTAACTAGCAATGATGATGAGAATGGACCAGGATAGAGCAGTCTTTTGTTCTGTTGTAATCAGAGCAACACCAGTAATAACATAGGCAAGGGATAGTTTGGGCATAAGGCTTAAGGAGTATCTCAGGGTGATCAAATCACAAACATTATCATGTCATGTCTTCACTTTTTTAAAAAAAAAACCAAGTGGCATCCCACTTCACATAAAAATGAATGGACTGAATAAATTCAAAAAATAAAGGGGCTCAGTTTTGGATGCTACAATGACCCGGGCCTAAAGTCGATGGCAACTCAGAGTAGATCAGTGATGGTGAAAATGAAGAAACTGGTGTATTAAAGATATATATTAGATTACAATAGAATATGTAAAAATTGTATGAGAAGGCTGACAGAATGATGAGGAAGAGGAAGAATAGGGTACAATATTACTCCTGGACTGCTGGCTGAATAGGCAAATTATGGAGGCACTTTCAAAAGCAAAGAAATCACCAAGAAGAACAAGTTGGAAGAATAGAAAAGGAAGAGCTCAGCTTGAATTTGTTGAATCCGGGATACCTTTGAGAGAATATCTGGACATGAACTTCACTAGACAAATTAACGAACGTGATGAAGCTTACCAGGTCAAGTAATGAGAATGTCTTCAAAGTGACTAAACACCTCGAGAGAATGAGCTGTTGGTCCTGAGGGACACTGAGGTCAATTGGCATTATTTATTCTACAACCAATGCAACTAATTTTGGTGAGTTGTTACTGGAGTCTTATAAACAGGAGAGTGGTCACCTGAAGTACAATTATTGCTCTCTTTTACTCTAGAAGCTCCAGTGAAACTTGCTCAGTATCATAACAACACGTAAGCCTCAAATGACAGTCACTTGATGATAACATCTGAGGTGCATTGGCCAGGAATAAAACCCATTGAATTCTTAGACAGCAAGAATTCTTCCAATGAATTTGGCAGTCTGCTTTCAAAAAGATTTTATCTTGAAACTGCTTGAGGCAATTCTATCCTGCCATACAGGAGCACTATAAATTAAAATAAATTCAGTGGCAGGGGGTACAGTATTCTGATTTCACTTATAAAAACCAGGGAAATGATTGAGTATCCTTTCAGCTAAGTGAAGTTCCACAGGTAAGTTTTTCTTCATTATTACATAACAGTGTCAAGATCATTCAAAGATTTTAGCTTTGCTACAGATATTCTTTGGCATCAATTATAATATAGTTAAGATAAACTTCAAGTAAGCTTCTTACCTGACAACATTGAAAGGCTGTATGAAAAGAATATAATATAATATTATAGTAGGGTGGTTAGGCAGTCTCGGGGTAGCATAAATAATTTACCACTCAACTGTGAGCAGTAGCCAAAGGGTTGGCAGTTCAAACCCAGCTAGAAACATCTCTGGAAACAGACCTAGTAATGTGCTTCTTAAGGGTTTGAGAAGTGTATGGAGCAATTGTACTCTGCATGTATGGGGTCACTCTATTGACACTAACAACAAAAGAGCTAAAATATAAAAACAAATTAATAAATACTTCTGTGTTCTTAGCAATGAAAAGTCATATTACCAAATTCACTTCATACCAATTTTTAACTAAATAAAAGGAAAATATACATATCACATTCCTATAAATTATGACTGATAGGTAAATCATATTGATGTTTATTTTATATACTAAATTAAAAAAGAAAATATTTGCATTATATCGATTAATTTTACCAGTTCATCTGAATCAAAATCAGACACGTGAGGAAACTGGATATCAAATGCCAATGCTGTCCCAGACAGCAAATGGACAGAATTTCAAAGCATATTTAGAATACTACAACAAATATATTTCTTGTACCTTATTTTTTCAAAATATTTCTGTTTGTAAAGTAAAATATAGCAATGCTCAGCAACACTGGTTCTATAAATAAGTTCTAAGAATGAAATAAAGGCTGAGCCCACCCTGGCATAGTGGTTGAGTGCGGGACTGTGGCCCACTGGCTTGGCAGTTCAAATCTAGCAGCAGCTCTCCAGGAGCAAGGCTTGGCCTCTCACTCCCAACAGAGGGCAGTGATGCCACAAAAAAAAACAAACAAACAAAAATAATGAAATGAAAATTATTTATGTTTATACCTTTATTCATGCACTTAGCAGATACTTAATAAGAACATATTCTTATGAAACACTCTTTCAGACCCAGAGTAAGATGCCAAAATCAATAGAATAGAATCTCAAGGACATTAACATTTGTAACTTCTGATAAAAACATCACATAAGAAGATATTTTTTAAAGATCAAATAGGGTTAAAAAGTTCTGTTAGAATTCAACCTTTGATAAAGGGAATTAAGTCCATGCTAAAAAGAAGTTATTGAGAGAAAAGTTAAGAATCCTTCTTAGACACAACCAAACACCTTCATTGAATAAGCCATTGGGCCTAGGGGCTCAATGTCTGGGACATCAAAGTCACAGAGCCTAGCATAGTCCACAAAGACATTCTATTTTGGAAAGTAGTCACTAAAATCTTAAAAGTTATGACTAGCCATCTAAGTGACAATTTTGGTCTATCTCTAGCTAGTGAAAAGAAGACTAAAGAAAAGTTAGAATGCATAAAAACAATTATTCCAATTGATTAATGAACCAGAGTAAATGAACTGAGACAAGAAGAACTAGAAGGTACCCAGTTACCAACTGCTCTGAAAGGACTCACATTAGGAGGTCCTGGATGAAGTGAGAGGAAAACAAAGTAGAAAAATCAAAATACCACACTTGCTGGTCTGAAAGACTCCTGAGACTGTGGCCTTGAAATATCCTTCAGATCTGGAAATAAGCTCACCCCTGTGCCTCAATTTTCGGCCAACTAATAATAGATAGGTCTGTACAGGAAACAGGAACACTACAAGAGCACATATTCCTTAGAATAATCAATGATTTGGGATTGAAGAGCAGTATTTACCCAGGAGAACGTTCAGAAAGGTTAGACCAAAGGGAGACATGGAAATAGGAAACACAGGAAGAAAACACGGTGTGAGATGCTAACATTATGGGGACTGCAAACAATGATGAAGCAAAACGTATGAATTTTTGAATGAAAAGTGATTTGTTCTGTAAACTTTCAGGCTATTCATAAAAAAAATAAAATAGGAAGGAAAAGGAGGATCAACAATAGCAACAGGGCCTTACTAACAGGCAATGAATAGAAAAGTATTCATTCTTTTGTAAGTTAATATAAATAAAAAGTGAAGTATGTAGGACATTAGATTTGATGATCTTAAGATGTAATGTTAATAAAATTATAGGATAAAAGCCAGAATTAAGTGTGCTGAAATGAATGAAAATAGTGCAGGAGTATTTTAAGAGACTGTGTAAAGGGAGCTGTGGGATTCTTGTTTTCCAAGCAGGAGCCATGGATTCCATTCGAAGCCAGCACACCTCATGCACAGGTACCATCCTATGTCTTGTGTGTTGGGTATTACAATGCTGAACAGGCCTCCGGGAAGTTTCAAGACTATGAAAGACTAGAAAAAAATAACCTGGTGATCTACTTCAGAGGGTCATCCAATGTGAAACGTATGAATTACGATTGTCCAGTCCAATCATCAACCAATCCTGAAGATAGCATAAGACCAGAGCATTTTGGCTCACTGTCTATGGGCTCACCATGAATCGAGGGTGATTTGAGAAATGAAGCAACTAGGAAAAATAACCTGTGATTTACTTCAGAGAGTCAGCTGCTGAGACACTAATAAGTGTCTACTACTATCGTCCCATTTTCAGTTAATCATGAGGATTTCATAGGGTCAGAGTGCATTTTATCCCATAGCATATGGACTTACCACGAATAGAGGGTGACTTCCAGAATCAAGCAGTAAATGACAACATGTACAGAGGGAAGGAAAGGAACTGGACAATAATGCAAACAGGTGATCAGGAAGATAAAAGTTTTGGAGTTTGGAGATGGGCTATTGTTTTGTTTGTTTGTTCATTCATTTGTTTCTCCTGAGGGGATATGTGTGAGAGGATAATTGAAGATGTACAGCCATTAACCTTCTGTGATTTGTTTACTGCTCTAACCCCAGTAGCAAAAATACCAGTTGACAGAGCATCCCAAAAAGTCAGCATCAATAATTATTTAGTAAAGCCAATATGTGGCTCATGCAGCTTTCCTCCAATTCTGTAAGAGTCATCAATAAGAATAATTACTTACAGTGGGAGAGAGAACAATTGAGTGCAATCCCCAGATGGCTCACTAAGAAAATCATAAGCGTGGAAAGCACCTTCACAGAATGAGAAAGACAGTCTGAAATTTGCCTCTCCCTCTACAAACAATGGCATCACAGGAAGGAAGTCTAATCCCTTCACCACATGCCAAGTGGATAAATATAGATGCTGAGTAAGAGGAATGTCATGGCCTGAGACCCCCCTATCCAGGGCAAGAATAACAGGCAAAGTGAATCAGGGAACAAGGCAATCTACAGGGGTTACAACCTCATGGGGCTAACAGTAAGAATATAGTGGAGCTAAAGATTCCCTAATAAGTAGAGAAATTAAAATTAAATTAAAATTGGCAGAGGAATGATGTTGGAGCGAGCCTGCAACTGAGAAGACCCAGGCTTGTATGAAGAGGAGACATGAGAAGTTCAATAAGATCTGACCCTGAAGATTCTCTCATTGTTTCAAGGAACTTCTGCTTCTACCAAAAAAAAAAAAGTTTTCAAAAACGCTCCATAAATACGCTTAGTAACAACAGTTCAAGGTATCTTGAACTTCAGATCTATGCTCTGACCTTGCCTCTAGTTGTGATTTCCTCTGCTGCTGTGTTCTTGGGACCTTTTGTCATTGCTTCTTCAATGCTACTCAATAATATGTTACTTGCCTCAAAATAAGAGGCACAAGACTAGGATTTAGAATATAGCACATAGTAAGCTTTCCTCAAATTGTTCACCTTCTCACAAAATTTTAGGGGCTCTTCTAAAATGTGGATAGTTTGAACAAAGAAATGGCACCTCTGTGGGAATACATCACAAGGCCAAGGAAACAATGGTTCTTGTTTCTGTAAGGCACTATCAAGTCAGTTCCTGCCCACAGTGACTGAAGTTTAACAGAAGAGTGTTGGGCAGACCTTCCACATTCTCAAAGCTGTTACTGTGTTTGAGTTTATTGCTGCATCCACGGAATCAATCCATCACTGATCTTCTACCAAGCATGATTTCCTTCTTCAGGGACTGGTCCCTCCTGATAACAGGTCCACAGTATACAGGACAGATGTTCACCATCTTCATTTAGGTGCTGTGTGTCTGTCCTTCTTCCCAGACTTATTTGTTCATTCTCTCACCAACCATGGTGTATTCAATATACTTTGTCATCATGGTAATTCAAATGTATCAGTTCTTCTTTGCTTTTCCTTATACTTCATGGACTTTGAGTAGATTGTAACTAAGGCATAATCAGGTCAATAGACTTTTTTGCTGGTATTTCAAAGAAGTGTGACATGAAGAAATCACTGAAGATGTGGCTGCTAAAACAAAGTGTAGTGAAGAAAGCAGGTGGTGCCCAGCTATCAAAAGGAATAGTGTCTGGTGTCTGAAAATCTTGCCTTCCAACAGGCAGCCACCCATGTAAATTATCAGCTAAGTTCACAGTGAAAGAAACACACTAGCCTGCTCGATGGAGGACTATCAATAATGAAGTCTAAATCAAAGGAGGAAATAGCATCAATGCTTAAATTGTGACCATCCATTTTGTCGAAGGCTATGGAAGACAGAAGTCCAAAATCCATTCGCAGTGTCCCTATCTGAATCAAGCTTCCAGTGAACTCCCTCCAGTGATAGCTGAGGGGTGTGAGTAGCCTGGTTATCAGACAGAGAGTATTGTAAAGTTGATTATTGCAAGTGTAATTGGATCGGAAGGTAATATTTTATCATTTGATCTCCCATTAGACTCATTTAAAATTTGTTCCAGTTTTTAATATTTGCTGCTTTCTTCTCATTTGAAGTTTTACTGTTTATTTTGTTATTGTTCTTGGTTGAGGGGGTGGTTTGGGCTATTTTTAAAATATGTTTAACAGTGTTTAAAGTCCAAGATAATGAATTTGTAGAGTAACTGGATTAATGACTTATTGGGAAGAGAATTTGGAAAGGAAGGAACTAATAATAATGAGTACAATATGGAAGAAAATGTTCTAGAACTGACTGAGGTGATGATCATACATCTCTTCTTAAGATGGCAAAATTGCTGAATTATTTGTCAATAAAACAATCTTAAAGATTAAAATAAAATGCTAGTTTCTAAACATATAAGATGAATGTGAGTTCACTAAGATAAAAAGACTATTTTGCTGGGGGGAAATATTAACTGTATTTTTTGGAAGGTTCATTGAGTATGTCCAAATGGAGATAACCATACCCAATCCAAATATTTTACTATCAATTCCAACACATGGTTATCCTGTAAGAACAGAGTAGACCTCTCCTAGAGTAGAGGAAACTCAGGGGAACCTTCTGAAGAAACACTGGAGAGACAAGTTCTTTCTGATCTTGAGAACACAGCCTGCGTCTTCAGGAGGAACTGAATTCTGTCACTATCTAGATGAGTTTGGATGATGATTCAGGGACCAGATGAGAGCTGTAATCCAGCAGACAGTTTGATTATAGCCTTTTTAAGGCATCGGCAGGAAATTCAACTAAGTCATCCCTGGATTCCTTATGCATGTAAATGGAAATGATGAATCTGTGTCATTATGGTGATTTGTAAAGTCAAGCTTGAAAGCTAATATAAAACGGAAGTCATTGAATCTGATGATACCAATGCCAGTGCCGCTGCCATCAAGAGGATTCATGTTCACTGACCCCATGTGTGTCAAAGTAGAATTGCACTCCATATAAGTTTTAATGGCTCATTGATCCAAAACAAATCACCAGATCTTTCTTCTAAAGTGTGCTTAGGTTTGTTCAACCTTCAACCTTTCAATTAATAGCCTCATGCACTCACAATTTACACAAATCAGGGACTCCATTGCTGGATATTTAAAGGGAAATCAGATGATAGAAGCAGGACTTTGGAATCAACAAGAAAACACACAGCTTGTAGAGGTAAGAAGAATAACAGGAACATGTGGTGGGAAGAGGTCAATGATGGAGTATGTTAAAAAAAAAAAGTAGGCGTTTGATTTGTTCCAAATGCTGCAATGAGGTCGAAGAAGAGGAGAATGAAAATCTCATATTCAATTAAAGATAAGTAGTTTTCGATGCAATATCTGTAGTGAAATTGAAATGTATGTCTTGGTGCAAAGCGTTAAAAAAAGAATTGGTGAATAAGAAGTAGAAGTCTCTGACACAAATGATACAATAAGTTTGGCAGTGAAAGAGGGAAAAGATAGAATAATAGCTTGAATTATAACCAATAACCAAAAATGGTGTCAAGTAAAAACTGTTTATGCGGTTATCCTTTTCAGGTATAAATAGACTTTAATAGAAAATGAATAAGAGCCCCAAAGCATTACAGATAAAAGATTGCCTCTCTCTTGATGGAATTTCAAGCATTTTCACAATGAAAGAAAGATTTGGTAATCAAGGAATTTTTTTGCAACTTTAAAGTCAAGAACTTTAAAGGCAAGTACTGTATAAAACAACTCTACCTAGGACAACAGGTTGTAAACCAAGCCCCAACATGAAAGCAAAATCAATTAGCATACACTGCCTACATCTGATCATGATGATTAACTGAAATTCAGAAACTCAAAGGTGAAACTGATGATGATTTCTATAATCTGCCACCCAGTTGGCACAGCCCTTGCCTGTAGACTCCACATTGCACTACTTCTTCTAAGGCACGGTGCCCAGAATAACAAGAGAGCCCATTCACTAGAATAGAATACACTATTGACTGTTTTAGTGGTGACTCTTCTTAAGATGACCTCATAGGAGTTCTGAGGAGTGGTGCAAAGCCAGGTGTGGATTGTGTCAAGAAATCATGAGGTCAGTAATCAAGTGTTTCAACAGGTAAAATATGTATTATATCATTACACTGCAAGCAAAAATTCAAGCAATGAATATAGACATAGAATGCCTGGACCGTAGCCCTTATTAATAAAAACCAGATCAGACATTGATTCAAATTATACACATTTATGTTTAACTCCTAAGAGAGATACTATACACTATATTATTTTTAAAAAACTGGGATCAAGTGAACTCCTACTTGTGATTGTGAAAGAGTACAACTGCTTTGCAGGGTTTCGAAAGACTCTCGATCTTTACTGGAGCAGACTGTCACATCTTTCTCCCATGAAATGCCTGGCTAAACCCACTACATCACCAAGGCTCCTTTAATTTCATTTTCTTTGGAAAAAAAAGATGTAATGTGCTTGTATTTCATTGATTCAATCACCAAATATTTACTTGGATGACTACTTGCCCCAGGCACTATATGAGGTGCTTAGAATAAGGTGATGAGAAGAAGTGAGTCTCTGTCCACACAGTTAAGAAGACATATGCCCATGAAATAGCCCTACACCATCAGAGAAGAGTCACTGGGACAGAAATGTATTGATACAGTTCTCCGGGACTTGATCTCAATGTTGAATTTGTACAACAAATGCATTATTTTCACCTCTCTCCATTTCCATCTATCTCTTATAATGCACACACACACACACACACACACACACTCTTTCTGGCAACTATCACTGTCATCTAATATAACACTTTACTAATTTGGAAATCTCTTTACTGAGTAGTAGAAATTGCTAAAGCACTTGGCTGTTCTGTTACAATAGAAAAGTTGTAGGTTCAAGTTCACCCAGAGGTCCCTCAGAGAAAAGGGCCAGTGGCCTATTTCCAAAAATATCTGGAAATCCACTCCAACACATGTGGGGTCACCATGAGTTAGAATCCACAAGATAGCAACTGTTTTTAGAAGAGCACAAACCAGTGAATTTTCCACTACATATACATATATACATTTACAAACATTTACAAATTTTTCCTTTTATCCTTCCTCATATGAGTGCATCTCACTAGAGAATAAATTTAAGAGAGTAATTTCAGAAACTCACGAGCTTCACAAGTCAGAACTCATCAACAAGTCATGTTACAAGCTAGATGGCTTTTAAGATCTAAGCTGCAAATTGTAGGCGTGTTTGGACTTTTCAACATCACCTCTAAGAGACCTCAAAACTACACCGACATAATCAGCCTTTGATGGTATACAATATCAGATATCCATATTCTCATATGTCCCTAGTTCAGCATATTTGCATGTGATCTGCATTCTAACATATCCACAAATAGGTTTCTATATGGTAGAAGACTGTAATATGATAGAATTTTTAAGAAGTAATTCTGCTTTGTTGTGTCAATTCTCATATTCATCAGACAATGATCATTCTCTTAGCCATATCATCCACCTACTCCTTAACCACAACTGAAGGGCTAGACAGTTCTGAAGAGGGCACAGCCTTTTAATCTTTTTGACATTCTCAGCAGTTTTGCACGAAGAAATCTGGACCAAGAATCAGCAGACCTGAGTGTCAATCTCAGGGTAGCCCCTCATTACATCTCTTTGAATAGCAAAGGTCAGTATCCAGAATTTTGCTCACAAAACATGACTGCGTGCCTTAGTTACTTAATATTGCCATAGCATAAATACAATAAGTAGGTGTCTTGAAGAAAAATGATTTGCTCATAATTCTGGAGGCTAAGTGTCCAAATTAGAGTCTCACCTATGGTAATTTCATCTATGTCCCTCTTGCCTAGTTTCTGCTGACTATCATCAATCCTGAAGAATGCCTGGGCATTTCTGAAATTCCTTACTGTGTGTCTTCTCCCTGTGTGTATGTCTGTGTCTATTCTATTCTTTATCTTACTCAAAAGTAATAAGATCTAGTACCCACCCTATCATTGACATAATAAAACTGCTTCCAATCAATCATATTTATAGATACCAGGAAAGGATAGGTGGGGGGAGGGGGGAGGGGAAAAACAGTTGTTATCAAATTAATTCCAAATCATGATAACTTCATAATAGACCTATGCTCCATAAGGTTTTCAATGGTTGATTTTTCAGAAGCAGATATCCAGACCTTTTTTCTGAGGTGTCTCCAGGTGGACTTAAACTGCCAACCTTTCAGTGAGCAATCAAGCACATTATTTGCATCGTGCAGACCATTCTAGTTGCTAGTACAGAGTTATGGTTTCAATATGGTAGGGGATGGGGCAAGAATTTTAGTCATAAAATTTCCTCCCAGCCTTGCTATTTTCCTCCCATAAAACAGCTCCCACAAATAGCATGTCAGGTCAGTTGATCAAGCTTTGATTGATCAAAGAAGAATTCTGAACTGCTATTTTTTTAATCTTTTACAAATATTAAGCATAGTCCAAGTCACTGTTGACTCAGAAAAATGCCAGTGCAAATACTAATTTAGCCTCGACAGGATGACAAGTCAGTGGTAAAATTAATAACTAATAAGGTTTTTAAGATAAGTATTATCAGCTTTCCCCCAACCAGAAATCCAAATACACTGCTGGTAAGATGATTCTGACTTAGAGCAGCCCTATACGATGGAGTAGAGCGGCTCTCCATAGGCTTCCAGATCTTTACAGGTGCAGAGAACCCATTTTCTCTTGGATGAAGCAGATGGTGAGAACCACAGAGCTTGTGGTTAGCCCAAGGCATAACCCCTTGTGCCACCACAGCTCTTCATTTACTCCCACCCACCACCCACCCCAGACTGAAAATTGATAGCTCATGAGCACAATTCAGTACACTAGTGTGTTTGACCTACACAGTATTTCAAAACTTGAGATATTTCACATAAAAATTCACGGAATCCAGGAAAGGTGATCCCTTGAGGACCTGTGGTGAGAGTGGCAATACAAGGAGGGTGAAGGAAATGTGGGGTAACAGGGGAACCTATTATAAGGATCTCCATTTAACCTCTTGGGGATGGACAATGGGGAAGTGGGTGAAGGGAGTCATCGGACAGTGTAAGATGTGACAAAATAATAATGATTTATAAATTATCAAGAGTTCATGAGGGAGGAGGGAGCAGGGAAGGAGAGGGGAAATGAGGAAATAATACCAAGGGCTTAAGTAGAAAATAACTGTTTTGAGAATGATGAGTGCAACAAATGTACAAATGTATTTAGCATGGATGAATGGATTGTGATAAAAGTTGTATGAACCACCAATAAAATTATTTTTAATTCATATTTATGCTTCAGAAATTGTGATTCCGGCCTCACTGGTCGAGTGTATAACTGATAACTCATAAGAGTCTATTATTACTATTTTCTCCAGACATGTTCAGTGACTATCCCATGTTGTCGTTAGGTATTGCCATGTCAGTTCTGACTCATAGTGACTCAATGACCAAAAGAATGAAACACAGTCCGGTCCTGGGTCATCCTCACAATCTTCACTCTATTTGAATCAATTCATCTCATTAAAGAGCTCCCTCTTTTTCACTGACCCACTATCTTACCAAGTAGGATGTCCATCTCCAGATACTAGTCCCTCCTGATTAACATGTACAAGGAACATCTGTCCCTTTTTCTAACTATTCATGGTATATATCATATTGTTCAAGAACACCATAACTTTAAGGCATCAATTCTTCATTCTCCCTTATTCGTGGTCCAACTTGCATATGTGCCAACTGAAAGTGCCATGTTCTGGATCAGTTTTCCCCTAGTCCACAAAGGAAGAACATCTTTGACTTTCAGTTCTTTAAAGAGCATTTTTGCAGCAAATAGGCCTTATGCAGGATGTTGTTAATGTATTAACTGCTATTTCCATGGACAGTGATTATGACTCCAAGTAAAATGAAATCCTTGATAATGTCTTTATTTTCTCCACCTATCGTGATGGTGCTTACTGGTCCAGTGATGAGGATCTTTGTCTTCTTTAGGTTCAGGTGAAATGCAGACTGAGAAAGTCTCTGGTGCTATAGAGACACTCAGATGCCAACTGATTGCCCATCCAAAGCCACCACTTGCTCCAAGGGAAAGATGTGGGAGTCTGCTTCCGTAAATACACACAGCTTCGGAAAACCCACAGGGCACGTCTACTTTGTCCGACAAGGTCACTTGAGTCAGAGTGAATTGAACAACAATAACCATGCCAAATGGAAGGCTGCAGTCTTTGATCTTCTTTAACAAGATTCTAATCCTTCAGTAAGCAAGTTTGTGTCACCTGTATATAACAAATTGTTAATGATGCCATGCTCCCCATAATCTATTTGCCGACTGACGGTTTGCCAACCTACAAACATACAGATTGAATAAAAATGCTAAAAGGATATAACTCTAAACCACACCTTTCCTGATTTTAAATCAGGCTTCATCCCCTTGTTCCATTCAATCAACAGTTGCTTATTCTTGGTACACATTTAGCAAGAAAAAAAGTGAAGTATTCTGGAATTCCTAATCCTCATAATGTTACTCATAATTTGTTTTGATCCACAGTTGAATGTCTGTGTATAATCAATAAAACACATGTATTTTGGAATTCTCTGCATTTAGCCACGATCTATCTGACATTAGCCATGATATCCCTCTTTAAAGTTTTCAATTAAACACTTATTCACACATCCCTGCATTGGCTCACCCTCTCACAAGTAGCTTGAGTGAATAGGAAATATGACATCAATTCTTTAGTCCATATCCTGGAGCCCTGATGGTATTGTGGGTTATGAGTTAGGCTGCTAATTGCAAGGGCAGCAGTTGAAAACCACCAGTCACTCTTGAGGGAGAAAGAGGAGGCTTTCTCGTCATGTAAAGAATAGCAGTCTTATTCTGCCATATAGGGTCCTGATGGGTCTCAAGATCCGGTGGCAGAGTGTGGATCTCTCTATTCCCTACTGAATTTCATCGGGTTCAGTCCATTTCTCTTCATTACCTCCCTGGCAAACATTGAATTTTGCAATCCCTACTTAACAGCAACATTCTATTCAAAATCTTAGGTGATATTAATATGGACAAGAAATCAGTTCTCAGTAATTACTTGAAAATCAACAGGAAACCAAGTCTAGATTTAAGTTTAACAACATTGGTCAAGTTAAAATGCCATCTTAAGGTCCCCTTTCTCCCTTTCCTAGCCATTCTGCTATTTAAATTCAAAAGAACACTGAAATAGATTTCAAATTGTAAAGTTAGTAGTTAATACAAAGATATACTTTTAAAGATAAAAATTCATTAATTGTATACTCTTAGGAAATGAACTATGAAAAACTCAGACACTATTGCTAAGAGAAAATTCATCATTGCTTCTCAAAACTATGAAGGATTTTTGAGTTGTTTGAAAACCTTATATGGGTATTTGATGAAAATCTGAGAAGAATAATTCCTATGCAGGAAAAACCTCTGCTCAAATGACTCTGTCAATAAGAATGTCTGAGCATGTAATCAGATATGATAGTGGTCAGGAAAATCCCTTTCAAGTCACCTTAAGTGGGCTCATCTACAGATGACTGTTGTTAGCTTGCCCTAACACATAGTCTGGGCTTCCAAAAACAACAAGGCTTTCATGCCTCACTCCTCTGCCCTGGGGCATGAGCATCATAGTCTTATCTGCTAGGAGAGGAGTGCTGTCCTGAAATCCCTTGTAACATTCTAAGAACAAAGACAGAAGGGAACATTTGGAAAGAACAGAGACCAAGGCAAGTCCATAAAGCCATTCCCCACAATAGTTGCTATGTTTCTGGATTGTGTCCTAACAGCAATCACGACCACCGAACGACAGGCAATCAGGACCCCTGACAGGGGTCTCTATCCAAGTGCACCACCTTTAAAGTCTGCCTACCCTCGGCTATTTTCACTAATTTGTTTCCCGTGTCGACCTGCTTTAGCAATGATGACAGATCCTTTCGGTTTGCCAGAGTTTCTATGGCAAAAAAATGTATTTGGAATTTTACCCTAGCCCCCAAATTATAAAACTGATTTTACCCAAACAAGAAAATATGGAGACAAAGAAAATAAATAAACCATACAAAAGGGAGAGGGAACGGGGCAGGGAACAAAGGAGAGATAAAGAGTAGGTTTAAAGATAATATGAGAGAAAAAGCAGCATTAAAAGCAAAAAAAAGGAAAACAGCTGTCTTAGGTCCTTTCCAATTGCCCTTACTAGAAATTTTGGCCTAAGGTAAAATTCAAATACTATGATCCATCATCTTGAAAAGTGCTAGGTGTTTTTGACATGCTCCCACGAGCATCTCTTCCTCATGTGTACTCAAGAAGGCCAGGAAAGGATCCAGCAACTGGTAATCTAAAGTGAATATAAATGTACTTTGTTAATAAAGCTTTTCTTTCCCTATCTGATTTAAAGCATGTTGGATGTACTTCCTCCAAGACAGATCAGTCCCTGGAAAAGGAGGATTTTGTGAATAGCACCAAACACAAAACAAAACATCTCTGAGTAAGTTAGTGATACAGGGTTTAATTCAATGTATTGATTTTCACTTACATCATGATCAAGGCCCCAGCCTTAGTTACCACCAATATCTTTTAGTAAAAGTCATTGGAGGTCAGCCAGGGAACTATGACTCAGAACTCTCAAGTTTGCATGGTGGCTTAAGAGAGCAGAGCTGTCTCCTGAATTTAACAATAAGTAATCTCAGTTCGCCGCCTGCTTCAAGCATCAGTCAACTTCACAGGGATATTTACAATAAGCAAGCGGCCATTGGTACTTTTAATTTGATGTTTGTTGAAGCATTTTAACGTGTACATATTTTCATCTTGAGAAGAAAATGAAAACGGAAAGTGGGAGCAAAGACTCTTAACTTAAAATGTTTGTGTTCTAAATAATTGTAACTCTGCAGCAAAATGGAGGACTTGCACAAAAGACAGTATTGGCCGCAGCTGCAGACTCCTGCAGCAGAACAGGTAGGGGGAAAGTGAGGTGTTCAGCAAAGGAGAGATCTCTGGGTGAATCAAATGGGTAATGTACTTAGCTGCTAACAGTAGCGTAAGGTTTTTAAGACCATCCAGGGAAACCACGGTAGAAAATCCTCGCTATCGCTTTTGAAAAACGTTCATGACTCAACACCTGACAGAGCACAGTTCTGATGGGGTCATCAGCTTGAATCTACTCGTTGACGATGGGCTTCGTGTGGGTGTGCTTTTGGTGCAGAACATCGGTCAAATGAAAGGGCTTCAAAAAGGAAAACCTAAAGCAATCAATCATAATGACAACATAACAATCGAAGTTAACATATTGGGCAGGGCTTTAACCATTGTGTGTGTGTGTGTGTGTGTGTGTGTGTGTGTGTGCGCGTGCGCACATATATATTAATTTCCTAGAAACTCTAGGAAACAAAGACCCTATTATATATATTTAATGAAAAAGAAACTGAGGCATAGAACTTCATAGCTTGCCTAGGGTCCACAGCTACTTAGTAGCCTGGAGAAGAATTAAGGCCAGGCAACATGGCTTGAGAAGTCCTGCTCTTAACAACAACCTATACTGCCTAAATAGAAAAGTTACAAAATGGAAAAAGTTAATTCAACAGTAAGCCTGAAATTAAGTTTATGAGGGGGGAAAAAAAGAAAACTGGGGATTTTACCTTATAGGGGAAAATAAAATAAAATAAAATTTTTTGCATTCAGCTTAAAATGTTCTCCTACCTAATAAACACAATATAAATTTTAATGCGTACTTGGCAGCAAGTAACACATGCAATTATAGACATTAGGAATGAACATAAAAAGCCTTCTCCAGAAATAAGGGGGGGACAGACTATTTTAACTACTAACGAAAGCCTATTTCTGGTGCAGCTCCTGGGCCCACAGTGCCATCCAGGGGTAATTTAGGGAAATTACACATACACTTTCATCTGTGTTCTACATTTCCATAACTAATGCATAATTTTCACATAATAAAGAAAATTTATATTAGTAATAATCTATCTTATTTTGCTGTAACTTTTGTTAAACTTCAGTTTCATTGAAAATTCCCCCACTAGTTTTTTTTATTAAATAGATTTTTAACAAGATTAGCACAAACTATTAATTTGAGGTTGGATAAGGATTCCAGGGGATTTAATCAAATACTTCATTCTCCTCAAGAAACCATTCAAGTTATGTATCAATAGTATACTAGTCACCCAGTGAGGTTATTATTTCACCAAGTAAGCCTTCCTAATACAACATTTTAGTTGGTACAGTAGGGAGCACTCAGAAATCATCGTGATCACGTCCCCTGCACCTGCTCCAAAGTGCAAAATAGACTGTAGGGAGCTCCCTGCCCCATCAGCAGAAGTGGCACTATGAATCCTCAGCAACAAAAAAGAGAGGGGGAGCAGAGAGAGAGAGAGAGAGAAGTAAGCATATGTTGTTAAAGGAGATGACATTATGGAAACAGTGCCAGAGAGCTCTATGTGGAAAATAAATACCTTTCAGACTTATGATAAGACACATTTTATTTTTAAATTGTGACTCCTAGGTCACCTGGGATACTGCTTCAAAGCGCAGCCTCCTGACTCCTGCTCCTGCTTGAGAGTGACACGTGGGAATCTGTTTTGTTTGGGGTCAGTTCAGTTTGTTTTTTGAAAGATCCCTAGTGATTTTTATCCACTATAACTTTGGGAGTCATTCTGTGGAACAGCAGTTCTCAGCCTTTGTTGTGGAATCATATGGAGAGCTTTTTCTCAAGCCTGATTCTGAGGCCAGAAGCCAGACCAGAATGACTGGAGGCTAGCCACAAGCATCAGTATTTTTTTCTTTAACTTCTCAGATGATTCCAAACTGCAGTCAAGTTTGAGAACTGGTGTCCCAGAAGCTTCAAATATAGCTTAGAAACCAAATTCAACGCTTCCTGGTTTCAAGGCGTACCCTGTAGAAGATGTTCGACAATAATAGCAATCAAGTACTTATTTAGTAGATAGTCATGGTGGCAACAAGGAAGACTGAACTAGCTACTATGAAATAGTTTAAATTTGCTTTAAACAAGGAAAAACTCTCATCATCAATTATAACCACATAATAAAAGATGGAGCAAAACAGTTTTCAAACAGTTTATTTAATTTGAATAAAAGGAAAACTTATGAAATATAGCACTCATGGATGAAAAAAATATGCTTTAAGTATTACTAAATCCCTTTCATCACATAAGACAGTGGGCAAGGCGGCCGAGATTATGAGTGTTTTTATGATATTATAAATCAGTGTATGGCAGTTTATGGATATTTAGAAAATGTTAGACCTGGCTGTGTAGCAAAATAAACTAAAGTTTCAAAGAGATATCACTGTCAGAGAAGCAAAGTGATTTGGTGAGTTGCTTTCTTGGGTCAAGGACTCAGTAAATAAAAGATTGACAAATCCACTAGGTTTACTCTAAGTGGTAGAAAAGATAGTGCATTAAGATGGAAACAAATATCTGAAACTCAAATCACTTAGAAATCATGTCTTTACTCAAAGAAGGGAATTTTCAAACTCAAACAAGGGCTTGTGGAGTGAGCAGAAAGGCAAAACAAGAGATGTACTCATTCAACTAATGCGGCTTGGCCTGAGTTCAACAAAATCAAAGATATAAAAAAAATTACAGGGCTATTTGGTAGAAAGGAAGTCATCATTTCAAAAGAGGCTCAACGATTTACATGATTTCAAATCATGGTTTAAGTTTCTGTTGCTTCCTTTGCAGAAAACCTCAGAATGGATCTGAATCATCATGCATATATCTTATGAGTGTGGTTCAGTTTCCGGAAGAACTGATTGGACTGAAAACAAACTATTCCTCCAAGAAGATACAGAGTTTCAGGAACAGTAGAGATAACTATACAAATTCTATAGCTACCCTGAAATTTCTGGGTATCTGCCAAACTCTTGATAATGTTTAAGTTCTCTGGTCTAATGAAAAGCCATTTGAAAAACAAAAATTGAAAATGACTGCCTCAATCAGTAATGTAAAGCTTAGATCACAATTGATAGAGACCCTGGCTTATAAAGACCATGAGTTCTACATTGTGGACCCAAAAAAAGTTACATAAAGTCAAAAGTGACTACTCATTCTACTTCCTGCTATGGGGGTATATTGCTTTCCTATTGCTATCACTACAGATTACAATAAACTTAAAACAATACAAATCTAAAGGCCAGAAGTCCAAACTCAGCTTCACTGTGCTACAGCCAAGGTGTTGGAAGGGCCATTTCCTCTAAGGGAAAATGTATTTCCTTGGCTCTTCCATTTCTAAAAGCTGCGCTTTGGTTTGTGGCCCCTGTCTTATATCACTTCAATCTCTTGCTTCCATAGTCACTGCTACCATGTCTGATGCTACACCACTCCTTCAAAGGACATTGGCAAAGGCACTGGGCCTTCCTGGGGCAGTCTGTAAAATCTCTTTTCTCATACAAGGTGACCAATTCAAGGATTACAGCTACAAAGAATAGAGAGTGGGCTTCTACCTCAACCCACTGCCAAATACAACTCACCATAACCCAATAAGACAGAAAAGACTTGCCCCCTTTGGGTTTCCGAGACTGAGTCTGTCTATCTGGGAGCAGAAAACCTGTTTCCCAAGGAGAAAAATGTGGGTTTGAACTGCTACTGACAATGACGTTAGCAACCCAACGCATAAATCACTATGCCACCAGGGCTTCCTGAGAGTGGCCATAACTTGATAACAAGAGGAGATATGGGGAGCTGGAATTATTTTAAAAAGACGAAGAACTAGAGGGAAGGGGGAAAGAGGAGATAATGTCGGAGACTCGAATAGAAGATGTTTGAAAATGAATGTGGCAACATGTGTACAAATATGCTTAATACAAATGATGCATTGAATGTTATAAGAGCTGTAAGAGTCCCCAGTTAAATCTATATTAAAAATAAATAAATAACTCACTCCCATCAAGTCAATGCCTTCTCACAGTGGTCCTACAGCACAGAGTAGAAATTCTATCATGCATTCCAAGACTGTAACTCTTTAGAGGAGTAGAAAGCCCCATTCTTCTCCCACTGAAAGTGGATACAGTCGTGGTTTAACATAGTTTTTAACTTTCAATACTTGTGGGTGAAGAAGAAAGGAAAGACTTGAACTTCAAAGTCTCCATTCATTCTTCTACATTCTGACACAGTTTTTTTCCATTATGATAGGCACTAACCACATGTGACCAAACAGCCTTTGATGGGGATAGTCCCCATCAAAGTATGATGTAAGGGTAAAGTAGATTAAATTTCTAAGATGTTATACAATATATAACGTATCTTATTATTAATTTGGATGCCTTTATATTTGATATACTTGGTTACATAAAATATACTATGAAAACTAATTTCATATGTTCCCTTTTACTACTTTTAATGTAGTGATTAGAAAAAAATTAAATTGCATATGTAGGGAGGAAGTATTTCTGAAATTGCAGGTTAAATTGTAGCAATAAGAATGCTGACAAAATTGTCAGAATCAATTTTTAGAGAACTCTGGAAATTAACAAAAATCTTATAATAAATAACCAAAGAGTCGCAATACAAACAGCTGACTTTTATTAAGAATAGCATGCTTTGCGACATTTTAACCTGTTATGTGACCATTCAACGCTAGCTAGCTCTCACAAAATGAGAGAATTTATTCTTAGCAGACCTATACTATGAGAAATACCAAAGAGAGTCCTTTGGGCTTAATTGAGCTGGGGGGAGGGGGGAAGATAGTAATTTAAATTCACATAAAGAAATGAAGAGTACCAATAATATTACTATAAATGTGAATATAAATGCATTTTGTTAATAAATTTTTTCCTTTCTGGTATAAAACACTCTGGATGTACTTCCTCCAAGACAGACCAACAGTATTCTATGTACAAAAGATCCAAGTAGGTCGAATATAAAAGGACTTTTTAAAAAAAAGATAGGAAATGCAAATTATAACCAAAAAAAAAAAAAGAGCAGGAATAGTTATACAAATGTGAGACAATATATTTTAAGAAAATAACTTTTCTAGGAAGAAAGAAGTAAATCGTAAAATAAGAAAAGGGACAATGCAATAAGCAGCCATGACAATTATAAGCATTTACTCACCTAAAAAAACTCCAAAATATGTAAGGCAAAAACAGTACTGAAGAAAGAGACAATTTAACAGCAACAGTTGAAGAATTCTAAAGTTCAATTACAGTGATAGAACAACTGTACTTGTGATGCCCCCCCCCAAAAAAAAGTTAGAACAACTGTACTGAAAATCAACCAAGAGAAGACTTGAAATGCAAAAATACAAACTGAAACCGTAACAATATCCAACTTCGCCACCACCTGAGCAACTATAACAAGTAGGACAGAAATAATAAGTGTTATTATTATGTGATGAAAGCAGAAACCTCATAAATTTTAGGGAATTTCAATATTTTATCTTTCTTTAAGAGTAGCAAGGGCTGCCCTATGAACATTTCATTGGAAATGTCGTCCATTCACCATACAGCCTTGACATTACTTCTGTTCTTTTTCTTCCTCAAACTAAAGTACATTGAAAAGGAATGTTTAAAAGGGACTTTGGTCCTTTGAGAACGATTAGAGAGGTGTAAAAACTGCGTTCAGATGTGCAGAGATGTCGATAGAGTATACGTTGAGAAAGAATACCCTTGAAGCCCTCAAATTGTTATTTGTTATACTGCTGTTGTTTGCAACTAGCTTGTGTGTCACCAAAGAATTTAAGCCAGTTTCGATTTCACTTTTTTTCCTTTTATCACCATTCAGACACGTGTTTAGGTCAGATGGTGTGGCAGTCATGTGCTTATGTTAATTTCATGATTGAGATGTAGGAGTGGAGTCTAGCCTATTAATCTGGAGGTAGCCATTGAATAGCCAATGAGGCCTCCGTGTGGGCGTGGCTTTCTCCTGAGACTCTGGGAAATCTCACGATATTTCCCTCATGAAGATGAGAAGCTATCTCCCCAGTTGTTGGGACAAGACAAGATGGCAGTGTCTGAGAAGCCAGAGGAGAAGCCACGTGGCTTTGCCCTGATGGAGCCCGACCTCTGAAGCTGGAGAGGCCACGTGGGGACCCCTGCCAATGATGAGTTGCCTCTGCCACCACTAGATGCTGTTGATGGACCATGAACCCTGAAAGCAAGGAGCCATGGGGAGACCTACCAGTGCTGGGACTCTGCACCCACTGACCTGTGACTTCGTGAGTCGGAAGAAGACATTATAGACTGGTATCGGGCATATGGGCTAATATCAGACTTTGAACATTGAACTGGACTGGGTTGGGATGCTTTCTCAGTGTTCCATTCCTTTTGTATATAAACCATTTCCTTATATCCGTATGCGAGTCTCTAAATTTGTTCCTCTAGTTTACCCGGACTAACACAGATGGATAAGGAATCTGGAGGTTTTTAAGAGTATGATCCTTCTCTCCTCTCGTCTCTATCCCACTCTCTTTTTATTGCTTTCCTTTTACTCATTTTCCCTTTTATCTGTGGTGTGTAACACATACAAAGGAAAACATATTCTAAGAAGTTGCACAGTTCATCTCATAAAAACAGTTTCCCATGAAACAATGAGTTGTTCTCTTTTCTTCTTTTTTTTTCTGTTTCCTTTTCCCACCCACCCTCCTGTCTCACTTCTGGGTCCCTTCCCTGGCCTCTTCCTTCTGGGTCTGGCCTCAGCATAGTGTTCAAGTTCTTTTCCCTTCGTATGAAAAAAAAAATTATTTTTATTTTCATTCTATTTTTATTTCTTTCTTCATAATAATGCTGTCATACAGATATTTACCTTTATGGGATTAATGAATGCTTTTTTGTTTTGCCTAATAATGCTTTCTATGATTTTATAACAACGCATTTTTACTTACTCTTGCCCTTGTAGATGAGTAAAAAATAAACATACAGTGTACCAAAACAGATGGGATGTACTTAAAATAATTTTTGTAGGAAACTAATAGGTTATAAGGCCTATTTTTATCTAAAAAGAAAGAGTTCAAATAAATAACTTAACATTCCACTTTAAGAAACTAAAATATAAGAAGATACAAAATCCAAAACAAACTAAAGACAATTTTAAAATGAGAATAGAAATAAATGAAATGTTGTTGGTGTTTGGCACTGCTGAGTCTGTTCCAGTTCGTAATGACCCTGTGCACAACAGAACTAAACACTGCCTAGTCTTGCACCCTGTTCACAATTGTGCTTGAAATCATGTGGCAGCTGCTGAGTCCATCCAGCTTCTTAAGGGAATGTCTTCTTCTGACTGGCCCTCCACTTTGTCTCGATTGATGTCCACAGCCCCATGGCAGGGAGTATGGATTTTGATTCATCTCTCCTGATAACATGTTCAAAGGAGGTGATATTAAATCACACCCTCACTTCCAAGGAGCATTCTGGCAGTATTTCTTTCAATACAGACATAATTGTTTTCTAGGCCTTGATTCTTTCAATATGCTTCACCAACACAGTCATTTAAATGCATCAATTTGTCCCTAGTCTTCCTTGTTCATTGTCCAGCTGCCACATGCATATAATGTGATTAAAGACACCATGACTTGAGTTAGATTCATCTTAGTCCTAAAATTTAAATTTTTCCTCTTTAAGACATTAAAGAAGTGTGTGGCAGATTTTCCCACTGGAATAGGTTCTTCATTCTTAAATGTTTCTTCCATGAACATTGATTAAGGATCCAAGTAAATTGAAATCCTGACAGTTTAGATCCTTTCTCCATTTAAAATGATATTGTATCTTGGCCCAGTTTTGAGGAATCTTGTTTTGTTTACATTGAGTTGCAATCCGTATCAAAGACTCTAGCCTTTAATCTTCATCAGGTGCTTTATAGTCATGCTTTCAGCAAGAAAAGCTGAGTCACTACATACTAAGCCTCTCTGCAATAGTGTTGCTAGGTTCTTCTTCATAATGTCTAGCTTGTCAGATTATGTGTTCAGCATACATATTGAATACATATGGCAGAAAGCAACAACCTTGATGCACACCTTTGATATTTAAATCATGTAGCATTTTCTTCTTTGAGTCAAACAACTGCCTGTTGGTCTATGTACAGGTCCCACATAAACACAATTAAGTGTTCTATAATTTCCATTATTTAGAAAGTTACCCATAGTTTTTTTATGATGTACACAATTGAATAGCTTGGCACAGCCAAAAAAACATAAGTAAACATTTTCCTGATATTCTCTGCTTTTAACCTTCCTTGATCCATCTGAAATCATCAATGAATGACATCTGATGTACCACATCCTCTTCTGAATCTCTTTTCAATCTATGTCAGCTCCCTGTCAATGTACTGCTGCAGCCATTTTTTTATTAAATCATTTTATTGAGGGCTCTTACAATTCTTATCACAATCCACGCATACAACCATTGTGCCAACACTTTTGTACATTTGTTTCCAGCATTACTCTCAAAAAAAATCACTCAAACTACTAATTTCAGAAGTGAAAGAGGTAGCATATCTTTACAAGAAAAATAAAAAGAAATATGTGGAGGGAAAGAACTATATGAAAACACAATGACTATTATATGCAAACAAATTAAATACCCTGGATGAAGTTGACAAATTCCTAATAGAACAAAAACTACCAAAATATTCTATAGAACAAATAGAAAAACAAAATATACCTGAATACAAGGGGATGCCACAAAAAAAAAAAAAGGAAAAAGGCTTTCCTAGGAAAAACTTTCCTAGTATACATTTTCCTCACTAAGTGAGCATTTAGCAACTCACTCTGAGTTAGTGCACCCAGCGGTGTTGCCTGAGAAGGTTCCCTCTCATTACAGTGAATTTTTTCTTAAAAACAGTTTCACTCAACCTCATTATTTGTAATGGTCAATTTAAAAGAACAACCTGTGGCTGTGAAATTTTGTGTCTTGCTTGGGGGAAATGGCACAGAAACTGTTGTGATGTAGAACACAACTTACAAGGATAGCACTATGGAAAACACTAAAGTATATGAGTGGTTTTCTCATTTCAAAAAAGAAAATGTCGATTGATGACAAATCTCATTTTAGATGTATGTCAACTTCCCCAATGGATGAGTATGTTGACTCCTAGTTCATTTGGAGTTCACTCCACCAGGTCAGACTGCTGATTAAGCTTTCAATTCAAAGGTCCTGAAAAAAAAATCTGTAACAGGATGCAACAAAAAAGGCCTGATTTGTGACAGACAGGAGATTGGTTTTTCCACCACAAATATGCACCCGTTCACACAGTCATCTCAGTGCAACAGATTTTAGCAAAAAACAACATGCCTCTCTTGCCCCACACACCTTCCTCACCTTCTTGCAACTTCTTTTTGTTTCACAAATGAAGAGGGACATTAAAGGACAGCTATTTGATGATGTAGAAAAGGTGAAGGAAAAACTAGGGAGGTGCTGTCAGCCAACCAAACAGATAAGTTTGAAAAATGATTCCAAGAATGGAATCATAGATTTGACAAATGTATTAAGTGTAATGGAGTGTACTTTGAAGGTGACAAGGTTGTCTTGTAAAAAAATCTAAATACATAGCTTTGAATAAGATATTTTGGTTTGGGGAGGTACCTCCTTGTATGGCAGATATGTTAGTTACAGGAAAATATTTTATTTAATTTTAAATATTATGCTCTTTATTTAAATTAAAATATTAATCTAATTTTAGAAATTTAAGTGTGGTACTGACATAAGGATAGACATATACACATCAATGAGATATATTTGAGAAACCAAAAGTAACATCTATGTCACATGTTTTTCAAAGAGCATCCTAAGACAATTAACTGGAGGAAAAGGAATCCTTTAACAAATAATGAAAAATGCAAAAGAATTAAGTTGGAATGCTACTCAATATCACCAAGTCAATTTGAACTCATAGTAGTAATGCCCTAAGTGTTACCAAAGTGTATACAAAAGCTGTCTGCTGCATCTCTCTCCCGTGGATCAGCTAGTGGGTGCACACTATCTACATTTTAGATAATAGCAATCCAATTGATCGTGACATCCCCACAGCTCCTCTATCTGAGTACAAACATTGACTCAAGATAATCATAGACTTGAGCATGAACGCTGAACTACACAATTCTTACATGCAAACACGGGCAAATCTTTGTATTTTTCTACTTAAATATGATGCTAAAAGCACAAATAACATACTTACATGCATATATAAATTGGACTTCAACAAAATTAAAAACATTTGTTCTTCACTAAATATCACCTAGAAAGTGAGACATCAACCTACTGATTATTTGCAAAACATGTGTCTTATAAGAGACTTCATCCAGTATATTAAAATTCAGACCAGGGGGTAGGGGAAAGGTGGTAAGCAAAAAGGAGGAAGGAGGAATCAATCGTAATGCTCAACACATAACCACTAACTGTGGGGGAAGGAAGACAGCAGTTAATGTAAGATGTGAAAATAATGATAATTTATAATTTATTAAGTGGTCATGTGTATAGGAGGGGTAGGAGGGGGGAGGAGGGGAAAGAGGAACTGATGCCAAGGGTTCAAATAGAAAGTAAATGCCTAGAAAATAATGATGGTAACATATCTACAAATATGCTTGATACAATTAATGTATTGTTTATTATAAGAGCTGTAAGAGTTCCCAGTAAAATTATCTTTTAATAAAAAAATACACTTCAATAACAAAAGAGCAAATAATTCAATTTGAAAAAATGAACAAAGACTTGAACAGGCATTTCTCCAAAGAATAGATATGGATATACAATATATATATGAAAAGATGAGAACCATTATTACTTATTAGGAAAATACAAATTAAAACCACCAAGAAATCCCATTCACAGTAATGGCTACAATTCAAAGAAAGGTGAAGAATAACAAGTGTTAGTAAATATGTAAAGAAATCTAAAACCTCATAGACTATAAGCTGGATTGTAAATGGTGTAAACACTTTGGAAAACAATTGGACCATTCTTTTAAACATAGAGTTTTCCTGTGAATCAGCAATTATATTCCTAGGGTTATATGCAAGAAATTTGATAACATATATCCTCACAAAAATGTATACACAAATGTTCATAGCAGTATTTCTCATAATAACCAAAGAATGGAAGTAACCCAACTTTGCATAAATTGATGAATGAAAAAACAAAATCCAGTCTTTTCATACAATGGGATATTTTCAGCAATGAAAATGAATGAATTACTGAAATATGCTCCAAAATGGATGAATAATCTTTGTGGTAGTTACATAATCTGAAGTCAATTTGAGTGAAGAGGTGGAGTTTGGTCTGTCGATCAAGATATACCAATGAAGCCTCTATGTAGGCCTGGCCTTCTCCTGAGAATTCTGAGAACTCCTGTATTTTTCTCCTTGGAGGCAGGAGACACCTCCCTCTTGACTCACTTCCTTGGAGATTCTCTACTGACAAGGCTGACTCTCTCCGCGATATCCCTGAGAGAAGCCACATGGACATACTCTGATGCAGCCAGGACCCGGGACCTGGAGATGCCATGTGGATACCCCTGCCAGTGTTGTGATGCTTATTATGCCACTGTATCTATAAGACTTCCTACACACTGGGCTGTGATCTTCCTGCATTTGACATCATTACATGTGTTACATGATTCTAAAAAGAGCTTTATAAATTGGTGTCAGACATATGAGCTAATATCATACTTATGGACTTGATCTGAAATGGGTTGGAGTACTTTCTCAATGTACAATTGCCCTCTATATAAAACTCTCTGATACACATTTGAGTCTTCCTGGATTTGATCCTCTAGTCTACCTGGACTAACACTGTCTTAAAATCATCACATCAAGAGAAATAAAACTATCACAAAAACCCAACAATTCTCTGAGTCCATTTATAAGAAATTTCCAGAGTAGGAAAATGATTGAAACAGAAGAGATTAGTGAGTGTCATGCATTAGGAAGAGATATGATTAGTGTGTCACTGTCTCCTTTGGTACCAGGTTTTATTTGGGGTTGATGAAATGTTCTAAAATTAGACAATGATAAGACTGGCACTTTCTGTAAATATAATTTAAATTGCTGAATTATATACTTATAAAGGGAAAAATTACTCTATATGAGTTATATCTCAATAAAGATGTTATTTTAAAAGTTACATATGTAGCCATCATTATATGAGGGAGCTTTAAACAGTTTGTGGAAATATTCGAATACCTTTTAGTGACATTTTCCCACAAACTTTTTGAAAGTCCCTGAATTTGTACTGTGTCACACAGCCCTTACAGGTAAGTACAAAATACCTGTGATTAAGTCAAAAATCATAGCTAAAAATTCTTGGAAATCTTTAATTATCAAATTGTGAAGCTACTGTTTAACAACATATCCCTCATTTATGTCTATACACTTCTTTTTCAAAAGAAATTTTATTGGCATATAGGTCACATATCACAGAATTTAATCATTCAATCAAATTAAGAAGAGTTGTACAATCATCATCATCATCAATTTCAGAACATTCTCTTCTTTCTCCTTGTTAATTCCCCATTTCCCTCATACAACTCCTATCATATCCCTATTTTAATCCACTTACTATTGTTGCTATCTTATCCAAGATTTCATATACAGAAAACCATACAAGACAGAAACAAGGAGCAAACAACAAAAAGCAAAGCCAAAAACAATGACAAAATACAGCAGAAAAAAGCTCCATTGAAAGATTAAATATTAAAAACAACTTTAAAAGGGTCCAAAGGGAGATCAAGTGATGATGTGCTATATTTTAACTGACCTACATCTGTCATACTTGAGTTGACAATGCTCTATCTGGTAGCAAGGTTATTCACATCACTGAACTATGTTTAGAGGGGATTCACCAGAGGCTTACTCCATGTGGAGATTCCACAAAGGCTATCATAAGCCTTCTGCTAAACAAGGCCTTAGAACTTAAAATCTGATACTGTTGCCTTGCCCAGATTTGGATTTTATTGTTTATCAAATCTTTGGATCACAAAGGTGATGTACTTTTTCCAATGTGGACTTAAGTGACATCTGATTTAGATGGCAGCTTATTTTAAGAAAAGTCTTGAAGAACCCACACAATATTTTTCAGCTAGCTAGACACCATCTGATTTCTTTACCATACTTTTCTAGCATCGGTAATTTCAGTGATATCTTCTTGTGGGCAAACATACAGTAGAACCATGTCATAAGGCCAATTGTTCTTAGATTAAGACTATGATTAATTGTGAGCTCAAAATCCATTCATATATATATATATATATATATATATATATATATATATATACTAGTTTAGAGACTTTTTATAATGGAGAACATTATAAATCAGTCCCCTAGGTATAATGTACTTTTCTTGATACTAACATGAATTTGGCCAATGGTATAACGTTTATAACACTATTGAGAAAAGCAAATTGACCAGGTTTTAGATAGCAACACATGAATTACTGACTTGTATAGATTGCACTATTTAGATACACACTGAAGATTGGAGATTGGGCAAAACTTTCAATAACACTCATTTACAAAGGCAGAACCATGCTTTCCAGAATAATGCATGTAAATTTAAAAAGCAAAGAAAGCATTAAAATAGTATAGTACCAATAAGCAAAAAAACAGAACTAGAACATTATCAAAAATAGCACCAAAAGATGAGACACTCAGGTCAGAACTCTCAAATATGAGTGAGGAAGAGATGTCTTCTCAAATTAGAGTGTACAGTAATGACTTGGACAGAGTCAGGAGTAAATCCTCGGAGTCTTTCCTTTGCTGATGTGGCATGACTCAAAATAGGAAGAAACAGATGCAAACATCAATTTGTAAAATGAATTTATAATGTATTAAGTATAAATCTATAAGACTGGAAGTCAGTAAAAATGAAATGAAGCACATACAGACAAAAATTCTAAGTTTAGTGAGTTGAAATGGACTGGTATTTGCTACTTTTAATCAGAATGAGGATTCAAAAGAGGACGTGAAACAAGGCATATTATTGCTGACATCAGATGGATCTTAGCTGGAATTAGAGAATATCAGGAAGATATTTACTTGTGCTTCATTCACTATGCAAAAGCATTAGACTGTGTGGATCACAAAAAATATGGATAATCTTGAGAAGAATGGGAAGTCCAGAACATTTCATTGTGCTGATGCAGAACTTGAACATGGACCAATAAGCACTTGTGAGTACAGAACAAGGAAATACTACATGGTTTAAAATCAGGAAAGATGTGTAACACAACTGTATCCTCTCACCATACTTGTTCAATCTCTATGCTGAGGAAATAATCAGAAAAGCTGGATTATATGAAGAAAAAGGTGGCCAAGGGAAAGGCAGGGCCGGGGAGGGGGGGAGTGGGTACCAACAAACCCAGAGATAAGGGAACAACAAGTGATCAATGGTGAGGAGGGTATAAGTTGCTTGGTAAAGCTTGATCAAGTGTAATGTAACCAAGAGGAACTCCTGAAACCCAGATGAAGGTTGAAAATGATATTGGGACACAAGGAAAGTAAAAGGAAATAGAGGAAAGAAATATGAGGCAAAGAACATTTGCAGAGGTCTAAATATAGGCGTATATGTAAATATTTATGTGTAAAGCTAGGGAAATAGATCTATGTACATATATGTATATGTTAAGTATTAAGGCAGCAGACATTGGGCCTCTAATCAAGTACTCCCTCAATGCAAGAGCACTTGGTTCTAAATAACCCAGCATCATATGACATTCACTTTCCCAACATGATAGCTGAAGACAAAATGCATAAGACAATAGTGAAGAAAGCTGATGGGGCTCAACTATCAAAAGATAACTTGAAAATAAACAAGCATCCATCTAGTTAATAAGCAACAAAGTCCACATGAAAGAAGCACACTGGCCTGTGTGATCATGAGGTGTCAGTGAGATCAGGTAACAGGCATCAAAAAGCCAGAACACAAAATTATATCAATGTGAATAAGGGGGAGGACAAAATGGAAACTCACAGTCTATCAGTAGACAACTGGACATCCCCTCACAGAAGTGTCACAAAGAATAAACAAACCAGTCAGGGTGTAGTACAGCACTGACAAAACATACAACTTTCCTCTAGTTCTTTAATGTTTCTTCTCCTCCCCCCATTATTATGACCCTATTTCTACCTTACAAATCTGGCTAGACGAGAGCATGTACACTGGTACAGATAAAAGCTCACAAGACAGGGAATCTAGGACAGATAAGCCCCTCCGGTAAACAACAATGATAGTAGCAATCCCAGGGGGAAAAGGGGAGGTGGGAGGAGATGGGGGAACTGATTCCAATGATCTACATATGGGTGAAAGAAGATATATGGGTGAAAGAAGACATGTCTGTGTAAGACACGAAAAAATAATAATTTATATATTATCAAGGGTTCATGAGGGAGGGAGTAAGGTGGGAGAAAATGATATCACTCAAATAGAAAGAAAATGTGATGAGAATGGTGATGATAACATACATACAAATGTGCTTCCCACAGTGGATGAATGGATGGATTGTGATAAGAGTTGTAAAATCTCCCAATAAAATGAGCTAAAAAAGAAGAACAAGAAAATTTTTTAATTCTATAAGTTAAAAATAAATATGGCATCACAACTGGAAGAAGGCTTACTAACAATCTGCAATATGTACAACTTTGCTTGATGAAAGCACTTGTGCAGATCAAGGATTGTGGCAATCAGTATGTATTATGTCACACCATAGTTTGGATTATAACAATGTAAAAACTCCTCATAAATGGATGAATAGATAGCATCAAGATAAAGAAAGAAACAGTCAAAGTTTTCAAGAATTTAGTCATGCTTGGATTCACAATCAATTCTCTTGGCAGCTGCAGTCAAGATATCAAAAGATGCGTTGTATTAAGTAAATCTGCTGCACACTAACTCTTTAAAGTGTTATTGAAAAGCAAGGATGCTATCTTGAAGACTAAGGTGCTCCTGATCCTAGCAATGGCATTTTCAATTACCTCATTGCATAGGAAGTTGGACACTGAACAAGGAAGATTGTAAAAGAATTGATGCATTTGAATTGTGGTGCTGGAGGAGAATATCCAGAGGGACACTGACTGCTAAAAGAACAAACCAATGTGTCTGGGAAGAAATATGGCCAGAGTGCTCCTTAGAAGCAAGAATAGCGAGACTTCATCTTGCATACTTTGGACATTGTCAGGAGAGACCAGTCTTTGGAGAAGGACATTATGCTTGGTAAAGTAGAGGAGCAGTGACAAAGAGAAATACCCTCAAGAAGATGAATTGGCATGGTGGCTACAACATGCTTGTCTCTTAGGAGATAGCCAAGGGTGGCCAGCTAATTGATTTCTGTTTGTTAGCCTTGTATCCAAATCCTTTACCAAATCTCTCAGTTGTTTCAAACGATCTTTAGCAGAATCCAAAAAGTTATGGTAGTGTGGTGGGTGTGCATTGGTCTGCTAAAGACAAAATGAGTAGTTCAAAACCACCAGCCGCTTCATCAGTAAAAGATGAGGCTTTCTAATTCCTAAAAGAGCTACAATTTCAGAAACCCACAAGGGCAATTGTACCTTAACATTTAGGGTGTCTCTGAGTTAGAATCAACTTTGTAGCTGTAAATGTTTTGGTTTGGGTTTTCTTTATATGTAAAATCATATAGTGCAAATACCAATAGTTTCATTTCTTCTTTGTTCAATTATTTTACTTAATTTTTTTCTCCTGTCTAACAATTCTAGCTAGGACTTCCAGCATGATGTTGAATAAGAATGATGATAAGCATCCTTTTCTGGTTGTTGCTGTCAGTAAAATGTTAATAGTTTTACCCCATTGAAAGTGATATTGGCCACTGATTTTTCACATTTGGCTTTTATTGTTGAGGAATTTCCCTTATAATGTTATTTTACTTGGTGTTTTATGAAAAATGACTATTGGGTATTGTCAAAAGTATTTTTAATGCATCTATTGACATGATCATGTGGTTCCTGTTCTTTGTATGGTTTATGGGGTCGATTATATTAATTGTTTTTTTAATTGATTGTTTTTTGAATGTTGAACCATCTCTGCGTTCCTGGTATGAATCCCATTTGGCCACAGTGAATTGTTTTTATATGTTGTTGGAATTTATTAACCAAAATTTTGTTAAGAATTTTTGAATTTATATTCATGAAGGATATTGGTCTATAGTTGTGTACCTTTGTAGGCTCTTTGGCTGGTTTTGGTAGTGAGGTAATGTACTCTTCATAGAATGAGTTTGGAAGTTTGCTGTCCTTTTCTCCATGCTGTAATTGTGTAGAACTGGTGACAGCTCATAAATGAATCCTTGATAGAATTACTCTGTAAAGCTATTGGATCCTCAGCTTTTCTTTGTTGGAAGTTTTTTTGTTGTTATTATTACTATCGTTAAAGTAAGATACAGGTAATGGGGCAAGACTTGATTGATTTTGGCTTTTGTTTAATGGACTTCTCTATTTCTTCTTTTGTTATGGTCTCCTCAGGTTGTCTACATTCATCTGTGTTAATTTGGGCAAATATTACATTTCTAGCTATCTGTCCATTTTTCCTAGATTATCAAATTTGGGGGCATCTTTTATAGTGGCATATGATTATTCTTTTTATTTTGCTTGAATCTGTTGTGATGTTGCCTTCTCCTATCTAATTCTAAGTAATTACACCTCTCTCTCTTTCCATTGTTAAGTTTGCCCGCAGCCTGTAAATTTTGCCAATCCCTTCAAAAAATCAACTTCTTGTCTTACAGGTTTTTTCCATTTTTTTTTCTGTTTTCAAGTTCACTTACTTCTGCTCTAACTTTTGTGGCTTCTTTCCTCTTGTTCTTGGAGGGTTTCTGTTATACCCTTGTTCTGGTTGCAGAATTGTGCATGAAGTGTTCTATTTTTTTATTTCTCCCCTTTTTTCATGTGTGCATTGAGTGCTGTAATTGTCCTCTGTGAACCACATTTGCTGTGTAGCAAACCTTTTGCTATTTTGTGCTAGTATTTGTTCAAGAGATTTCATATCTTAAGCAACATGTTATTCAGTGTGGGTGTGTTTGCATTATGGCCCTAGTCTTTCTAGGCCTATACACTGCTAGAGGAAGTGCTTCCATCTCTCTAACCCTTCCACCCAAAAATATGTGCTCTTCTATTTATACAACATAAAACTGGGAGTTATGGCATCCTCAGGGGACTCAAATAATTGTCCTTTTAAATGTTCTTTGGGCTTTGGGAACAAAAGGAGATCTAAAAGGGAAAGAGTAAGGCAGTAGGGTAGATGATATAAGGTTTCTGAATGAAATTCTCATAGGATAGCCCTTGCTGCACTCAAAAAATGAGCAGGTACATTCATGGTAGATATATATATATATATATATATACATCAGGCAGGGCTTTTTAAATTTTATTAAAACTTCTTTATACAACCCTGTAATCATTCTGTGTGCTTTGAGAAAATCTCTCAGGATAACACTTTTTAATACCAAAAAAAGAGTCACTTTCTGAACTGACTTCTCTGCCTTGAATTCAGTTAGTACCATCAGTAGCCCCTCTTTTCCCTGGACCTTTCTCCCTGGATCATGTTGATTCAACTATTTCTCAGTTACAGTTTGTTCCATAAAATCATGTTCATTTGTTTGATCTTCCTTAAAAGACTGATAGAAAAATCACCCCTTTTAACTAGCTGGTCTTTCAAGGCTTCAGTCTCTCATCAAGCTATAAAACTGCTTACAGGATGTTCACTTAAAATTGAAAATGTCAAACCTTGTGAAATCCCAACTTGAGTGGCTATTACATTAAGGGAAATTCTATTGCCTTCTTCCACCAATTTCTGTCCGCCAACAACAGGTTCTTCATTCATCAGATTGAAGGTCTTTCCTCTTCTAGCTCATTTTTGAGGTCTTCCTAAACTTCTTCTAACAAATGTTACTTTATGTGGATAAAATTACCATAAACTTGTTAAACGTGATGCATAGCTTACATAGAAAGTCCATTAATCATAGTTGCTGCTCTTGTTGATATTTTGATTCATAACTATCCCAGGTATACCGAAGGAAGCACAGCCTATTTGCCCAGTTGTGAGGATTTGAGTTTCTGTAATTCATACTGAAGGCAGTAATCCTTGATCTTCATCAGCAAGGGCTTCAAGTCCTCTTCATTTTCAGCAAGCAAGGTTGTGGCATCTGCTTATAGAGGTAGTAGTAATTCTCCCTTCAATCCTGATACTGTGGTCTTCATATTATTCAGCCTCTCTGATTATTGGCTCAGTGTACATATTGGATAAGTATGATGAAAGACTACAACCCTGACACACACCTTTTCTGATTTTAAACCATGGAACATTCTCTCATTCTATTTGCGCTACTGCCTATTGTTCCATGTACAAGTTCCTCAAGAGCACAATGAAGTGTTATGGAAATCCCATTCTTCTCAAAACTATCCAGAGATTGCTATAAACCACAGAGTTGAATGTCTTCAAATAGTCAATAAAACACAAATAAATATCTTTCTCATATTCTTTCCTTTTGTCCAAGACCCATCTGACATTAGCAATAGTATCCTTTTTACACATCTTCTTAGGAATCCTCTTTTTGTTTCAAGATGTAAAATACTAGTCCATTTCAGTTAAATAAAGCTTAGAATATCAATGTTTATGCCTTGTATTACATCTTTAATGACTTCCAATTTTCCTAAGTCATATTTTGTATATTCAAAGTTCCAATAATTATTTGATGTCTGCAGTTGTTTCTTCTCATTTTGAGTCATGCCCCATCAGCAAGCAAAGGTCCTGCAGGCTTTACTCCTGAAGATTTTTCTCCATTTAAGTGATTATTGCTGCCTTTGAGAAGGCATCACTTCCTCAATCAGCTAACAGGAGGGGTTTAGTCCCAAAGCTATGAATTCAAATATTTTTACAAAGCAGACATATCACCTTCAAATTACTCTCCATTACACGTAATACATTAGTCAAATATGTGATTTCGGGCTTGGAAACACTTTTCAAGCTCATCTGTTTAAATGACTGACAGCACCTCCCGAGATTTTTCTTCACCTCTTGTATCTGATCAGACCACTATCCTATCATGTATCTCTTCATTCAAGAAAACAAGATAAGTCGAAAGAAGTAAGGTCAGGTAAGTTGTGTGGGACAAGAGAGACATGCTTGGGTTTTGTTTTTGTTTTTTGCCAAAAACTGGCACACTGAGCTGACTGCATAAACATATGCGTTGCTGTGGTGGCAAGACCAGTTCCCCACATGACAGGAATCAGGCCCTTTTGACACATGCTGCTACACAATCTTTTCAGAACCTCTCTATAAAAGTTTGATTAATAGTCTGATATGGTGGAACAAACACCAAATGCACTATCAATAAAGCAAATGAGCATCACTTTGATCTTTGGTTTCACTTGACAAGATTTTAGGGGGTGAAGTGACGATGGTTCCACTGACTTGACTGATGTTTGCTTTCAGGATCATAAAAATAGCACCATGTCTTGTCACCAGTCATGACTTTAGGGGGAGGGAGGTGAGTCTGGATCACTTTGGAACTGTTCTTCCAAAGCATGGCATGTTTTCATTCAAAGCTCCTTTTCCCGGTCAGTAAGAAACAGAGGCATAAATTTCAAAGATACTCTTCTCATTCCCAAATCTTCCATTAAAATTTGCTGCACTGAGCTCCAAGACAATCCAGATTATGTCCCATCTCTTCAATGGTCCATTGTTGGTCTTTGAACACAAGGGAACAAATTTTGTTGACATCTGTTCAGGAAGTTGATAGACATCCAAAATGAGACTCGTTATCGATTAACATTTCATGTTTTTTTGAAAGAAGAAAACCACTCATACACTTGTGTTTTCCCATAGAGCTTCCTCCTGAGCTGTGTTCAACATCACAACACTTTCTGTGACATTTTTTTCTGAGCAGGAAATAAGATTTCACAGCCACACACTATTCCCTTATATCAACCTCCACAAAAAAATGAAGTTCAAATGAAATCACTTTTACAAAAAAGTTAACTATGACCAGAGAGAAGCTTCCCAAGCAATGCCACTTTGTGCACTAACTCAGAGCAAGTTACTCAATGCTTGTCTAACAGGAGAAATGTGAACTATGAAAGCTCCCCAAGCAGAGCTTTTTCTCCAGTCTTTTAGTGGGGAGGGTGGTATCCCCTCATATTTTGAATGTCTTCTGATCTGAAAGGTCCATCGTCTGGCACTGATTCTGATAATGTTCTGCTTCTGTTCATTAGATTTTTAGTATCTGACAATGTTTTGATGTTATCCATCGGGTTTTCAGTGCCTAATTTATCTGAAACAGACAGTCTGTTTTTAGTCTGGAAGCTCTCAGGAACCTGTTCATTTTGGGTGATCTTTCTGGACTTCAAAATGCCATTAAGATAGCTTTCAACATCATAGCAAAACACAAGGAACCACAGTGTGGCAAATAGACAGACAAATAGTAGAATATTAAGAATAGGCATGGACAAAATTCGTATATTGTTAGTATGCAAGTTCCTCAGTTAAGTACACACAACTTCTTTGGGTAAATGGTTTTAAAAAGAAAATTAACTAGGCTCATGTGTTACAGGACAGCACAGTGAACATTTCTTCAACACAATAAATTGTAATCATCAGTGCTGGCCAGATTGCTTACTAAAATCCTTTTCCTCAAAAAAGAAGTCAACTGTGCTATTTTTTGTATACCAATGTTGAAAACTAAAATACATTTATTAGACATTCTTATCTACTATTACATTGCCAGGAGTGAGAACATATGTAGGCATTGGATATTGGATAAATATTTAAGTGAATGAAGAATGACTGTTGGGCGAGTTGTTTAGTGTGGACTCAGGAGGAAGGATGAGCACATGTTCCAGTTCTGCTACTTACTGGCGATGTAAAGAGCAAGTTAGTGCATCACCTAATGCCTCTGATTCCTCCTATATTGACTAGAAATGTTAGCACTACTAGAATAATTAACTAATATCTGGGGGTCAAATAGTTTGTTGAAATTTTTATAATTTTTTAAATCCATTTTCCCATGAATTATTTAATCCCCTTCACATGATGTGCTTAATAGTGCCTAGAATCCACTAGATGCTAAAAAAAAATGCTGTTATTAAAGCCACTCTCAAGAATCAACTTTAGAGACTTAATAGATCATGAAGCCTGTGAAATACAGGTTCCATGTATGTACACCAAGGTTTCAGTTTATAGAAATATCCCAATGCTGTACACAACCTTGCCTGTTATTAGGTTTCATCGATTAGTTTACTTATGGACACAAAGCCAAACACTGCCCAGTTCTATGCCATCCTTCCCCATGGTTGCTGTGTAAGTCCACCTTGTTGAGGTTATTCCTCTTTTCTATTGACTCTGTACTAATAATGTTGTCCTTCTCTAAGGATTGATCCTTTCTGATAACACACCAAAGAATGTGAGATGAAGTTTCACCATGCTTGTTCATGAGGAGTATTTACTTCTTCTAAGACATATTTAGCTGTTCATTCTCCAGGCAGTCTGTGCTATATTTAATATTCTTCACCAACACCGAAATTTAAGGGCATCAAATCATTTTCAATTGTCCTTGGTAAATATTGTTAATAACCACAGCATTGTCGTTCCCAAAATTTTCTTTTCTTTCTCAATTTGACTGATTTCCAATCAGTCAAAATCACCCAAAACATTTAAAGTTACTTGCAAGCTGGTGTTGTTTCTGCTATCATCCTGATAAAATGGAACCAAGACTCAAAACATGCTCTACAACACTAACCCAACACAAGGAATTTCTTCTCCCCAGCCCTCAAATAAAAGGACAATTTGTTACTGATTCCGAACTTCCAGTGGCCCTCCTAATTCTATAATACTGGATCATTTTGTGAAATGTCACATATGCTTATTCTCCAGGAAAGTATTCACAAATAGCCAGATTGATTGCCAATGTCAGCTTCTAAAAAAATGCCTTGCAGTTAGTGACGCAAACTTTTGTCATTTCCCATATCATGCTGAGCTCTGCCCTGCTTCGGGCCTTTGCATTTACTGTTCCCTCCTATCTTGAACACTTCTGCCCTGACTAGTCACAGGACAGTTTCAATTCTGCCTTCCAGATTTTAACACAGAGAATCTTTCATGAGCAAGCAAATATAATCCCTCCTGCTATTTCTATAAAAGTATTTACTTCTTTCTGTCCATTGATCAATAATCACTTGTTTATTATTTGTTTATTTTCTGTATCTCTAACTGCAATGTGAATTCTCTCAGGGCAAGTAACTTGATGCCTTACCTAACATTTCCTGTATACTCTGGCATACAGGAAATAGAGAATAGGGATGGATGGTTGGAAAGATGAGTGAATGGATGGAAAGATTCAGTAATGCACACGCAACTTAAAACCTTACTCCCTAACATGAATACCAATGTGCAAAAGGAGCCAGAGATCAGAATAAGAAGCTTTAAGATGAAAATATATTTACTTTGTGGCATTTACCACCATTAAAAACTAAATTAAAGCTTTAAAAAATTTTTTTGAAACTTTATTGTGAACCAGGAAAGGTTTACATTTTAGGTCATCTTTTCTTTTTTCAAAGCTATGTTTTAATTTTTAATCATTTTATTGGGGACAGCTCTTATAGCATTCTATACATTAATTGTTAAACAAATGGCCATCTAACAGAGAAGCAACAAGCAACATGGAAGAAGCACACCAGCCTGTGCAATCATGAGGTATTGACGGCACCAGATAACGGCACCAGAACCCCCAAAACAAAACAAACAAAAAACATATTATTGAGAAGGACAGAGGTCAAAGCAGAGACCCTATCTGCAGACATTAGGACATGCCCTCAAAGAAGGGTCACAAGGAAAGGATATGTCAACCAGGGCACTGTATAGCTCTGATGAAACATACAATATCCTGGTTCTTTACGGCTTCCTCACCCCCTACTATTGGGACCCCAACCTTGCCTTCCAGTTCCAGCTAGACCAAAGCATGTGCACTGGTACACATAACAGCTCATAAGACATGGAATCCAGGACAGATAAAGCCCTCAGGAACAGAAATGGAAGTAGTGATACCAGAAGTGTACAGGGAATGCATGGGGGTGGGGAAGGGAAGAATCGATCTCAATGACTGACAAATACCGCCCCCCAACCCTGCCAAAGGGGCAAAAACAACAGAAACTAAAGCATTTTAGAAGTTTTAAAACAAGAGTTGAGCTCAAATCTGTTTTCTTTTAACTCTGTTATCTGGATAATGAAATGAAGAATACTTCAATTGCTACGCACTTCAGCTAGCAATGAAGGCCTTCTTTCACATGGATGGTACATTCTAATCTAGGATGCAAAAGAATTATAAACATTAACAAATAATCACCACTATACCTAATTTCCATTTTATGAAGAACTAATTTTCCCAAAATTAAGTATTAGCCACCATACTTGATGTAAATGATTTATTTGTCTTAAGGCGTAGCTGTCTGCTCCCATACAGATCTACTACCTAAGAAACCAAAGCAGCAATTCTATTCTGCCCTACAGGATTGACATTAAGCGGAATGGACTCTACAGCACTTGATTTTTGTTTCGGCAACAGTGACATAATCAGTTTCTTGCAAATTACACTAGGTATCAGTTCTTCCTTAACTTACTGCAGGTAAATAGTCATCATCAATTAGCCAATACACAAGGCTATGACTATGACATTTTATTGCACTTAAAAGTTCCTGACCACAAAAATGCAAAGATAAAGCTGTAATTGATAAACATAGTGGAAAAAAATATTCTTCTCTATAGTGGAGAACATACTCACCCTTAGAAGCATTCAGTTAACACATTAAAGAACAGATATTTTAAAATCAAGAACCAAATCAATGTGAAGGGGTGGGGAAGTAGTGAAGATCCAAAAACCATCTGCAAGTTAACACATTAAAGACCAGATAAACTCAGGATCTGTCCACAATGTTTATTATTCTGTATGAAAAATGTTCATTATTCTGTAACATTCAACAAGGACAAGAATTTCAGGAAATACTTGTTAATACCAATGAATATTTTATCTCTAATCCTTGTGTCTTAATTATGTTTCTATTTTTCAGAACATTTTGAAAGTACCAGATTGTCTTAAAGCATCTAATATGAGAAATAGATCAGAATGAAATTTGTCTTCCTGTTTTATTCATTCCTGCTTTGGAATATGCTCACACTAGTAATTATCAGTGATTATGAGTTAAAAGGCCTGGTTTCCCTCACTTGTGGCTCATAACATATAAAATATTTAATTCTTATAAATATAAAAATTTCAGTTAAACAAAATGAAAGCATTTCCCAATTCACTTGTATTTCATGAAGTCTTCTTTTTAAAGGTATCCATCCAAGTTTTGTATTGTAGCTAATTTGTATGTTCCAAACAATAACATAAATGATAACATCTAAAATTCCTGTGATTTTCTTCAGTCACCTAAATTTTTATATATGTATCACTACTTCTCTATTACTTACTGTAGTAGTAGATAAATGCTAATGTCCATGAACTTTCCAGAACTTACACCAACAGAGCATGAGAGAAAGATGGTTTAAAAATGGAACTTGGACAAGGATTAGAAATTAGCCACATGGATTACATAGACTATCAGAAATAGGGAAGGACAAAAATACACAGGAGGCACAAATAGAAAAGTGGGATATACTGAAGATAAAACACCTGTGCACATTGAAAGAAGTCACCAAGAAAGTAATAAGAGAGCCCATGGACTGGGAAAGCATCTTTAGCAATGAAAAATCAGATAAAGGCCTCATTACTAAAATCTACAATACCCTGCTAGCTTCCAAAAAGAGCAAAACTAACTGCCCACTGAAGAGGTGGGCAAAGGAGTTAAACAGAAGTTTCACAGGGGCAGAACTTAGAATGGCCAATAAACATACGTGAAAATGTTCCCGATCATTAGTCATAAGAGAAATGCAAATCACAACAAAATGAGATATCACCTAACACCCTCAAGGATAGCCAAATTCAAAAATTCAGAAAGCAACAAATGCTGGAGAGGCTGTGGGGAGATAAGGATGCTTATACACTGCTGGTCGACCTGCAGGTGTGTACAGCCACTATGGAGATCAAAATAGGTGGAAATTGAGCTACCATATTACCCAGCAATCCCCCTGCTGGGCATATTCCCAGAAGAGGCAAGCAATAATCCATGACCAGATATCTGTGCCCCAATGTTCATCGCAGCACAGTTGACAATCGTAAGGAGTTGGAAGCAATCCAACCAATTTAAAAGCTGTGGTACGTACATACAATGGAGTACTATGCATCGCTGAAAAGCAGTAATGAACACATGAAGCACATCACTGCATGGGAAGAACTGGAGGAAATTATGCTAAGTGAAGTTAGTCAAGCACAAAAGGACATGTACAATATGACTCCGCTGAGGTAAGCTTAATAATAATTTTCAAAATGCAAAGGGGCATCGGGAAAAAGCTACTCTATAGAGAAAATCCTGGGAAAAGGCCCAGGTAGTATGGCAGGGGCCAGATCAAATCCAAGGGTACATATGGTAGCCAACTAGGGGTGAGGGAGGGCAGAAGGTGATGTGTAGAAAGGGAATGGGGTACTAAACCACCCAAGGGAAGCATATTGTTTATATCTCCACAGGGAAAGAGGGACCAAACTTAAATCCGGTGACCCAGGATGTGAATTCAGCACAAAGGCATGGAGTGGAGAACCAGTGAAGGTGGTCTGAGCACATAACCCCAATCCCAGGTATAGGGGCAGCCACTTTGGAGTTTGCCTTGGATGTCAGCACTGAAGCCGAAGCTTGAGGAGTGCGATACGCCCATCCAGAGCACAAGAGAACAAATGAAATGGGAGGAAGAGAAAATGGAGTACATCCTGGCCCATCGAGCCTTCAGGACAATATCCCCACTCAGAACAGCTGATGCACAAAGAGGATAATATGACCAGCGCCACTATGAAATATGGCTACCCTCGCTGACCCAAGGGCTATCGGGGGCATGATGGAGAAACAGGGTCGGGATTATAACCTATCTGACACAACCACACCATGGCAAAGCACTAAGAGTGTGCAACAGAGTGTGGAGTTCCAAATGGAGCACCAAAGATATACTTTGGGGCCAAGGTGTGACTCTCCATCTGACTCATCCAGGAGACACACTTGGAGGTCAACAACAGTCATTGAACTATTTATAGGTTTTTATATTGCTATTATTTTTACTATATATATGTATAGAACATTGGTTTTTGTTGTTGTTACCATTGTATTATTTTCTTCAATTGCTTCATTTTAGGAGGCCTTTTTTTTTACATATTGTTACCTCTGCAGGTCTATCTAGACAAGATAGGCTGGACAAACAGTCTGGAGAAGAAAATGACAGGACTGATGGTTCCGGGATAGGGAACATGGAAGAGGGGGAGGAGGGGGAAAGGAGGTGATGTTGACCAGCCCAGGGAAAAGGAAATAACAATTGATTCAAAATCAGTGACAAGGTGGGTGAAAGAAGTCCAATAGGGATTGATTAAGATTAATGTAACAGGGAGAAAATACTGAAACCTAAATGGAGACTGAGCATGATAGTGGGACAAGAGGAAAGCAAATGGAAATAGAGGAAGGAACTGGGGGATAATGGGAATTTATAGAGATTCAAATACAGGCATGTACATAGGTGGATATATTTATAAGTGATTATGGAGAAATAGATCAACGTGCATACTTATAGGGTTAGTAGTAAGACAATAGATGGGCATTGGACCTCCACTCAAGTACTTCCTCAGTGCAAGAACATTTTGTTCTATGAAATTGGCATTCCAAGGTGCTCACCTTCCTGACACAATCACTAAAGACAAAAGAGTGCATAAGCAAAGGTAGTGAAGAAAGCTGATGGTGCCCGGCTATCAAAAGATGTAGCATCTGGGATCTTAAAGGCTTGAAAGCAAACAAGCAGTCATCTAGCTCAGAAGCAACAAAGCTCACATGGAAGCACACCAGCTTGTGGGATCACGTGTCAAAGGGATTAGATATCAGGTTTCAAGAACTAAAAAGCATAACATTGCATGCTCACTTTCCTGATATGACCACTGACGACAAATGTGTGCATAAGCTAATAAGGTGAAGAAAGTGGATGGTGCCCAGTTATCAAAATATATAGCATCTGGGGTCTTAACGGCTTGAGCAGAGAAGCGGCCATTCAGCTCAAAAGCAACAAAACTCACACGGAAGTAGCACACCAACCTGTGTGACCACAAGGTGTTAAAGGGATTCGGTGTCAGGCATCAAAGAACTAAAATTAAATCACTATTAATGAGGGGGAGTACAGATTGGGGACCCAAAGCCCATCAACAGGTGGAGCAACATCCTCTTACAGAGGTATTGCAGGGAGGAGATGAACCAGTCAAGTTACAGTGTAGTAACAATGAAATATGCAACTTTCCTCTAGTTCTCAAATGCTTCCTCCCACCCACTATCATGATCCCAATTCTACCACACAAATCCAGCTAGACCAGCGGATGTACAATGAAACATGGGGAGTTTAGGATAGATGATCCCTTAGGTCTAGTGGTAGGAGTGGTGATACCAAGAGGGTGTAAGGATGGTGGAATAGAAAGGAGGAACCAATTTCAGGGATCTACATGTAGTCTCCTCTCTAGGGCATGGACAACAGGGAAGTGAGTGAAGGGACACATTGAACACTATAAAATATGAAAAAATAATTACAATTTGTAAATTACTAAGGCATGTGGTGGGGGGAGGAAGGGAAATATAGGGAGCTGATAGTGGGGGCCTAAGTGGAGGAAGGATGTTTTGAGAGTGATGATGGCAATTAGCGTGCAAATATGGCCTGCATACAATTGATGTATGTATGGATCATAATGGGAGTTGTATGAGCCCCAATAAAATGATGCATTAAAGAGGGTGGGGGAGGGGAAAGGAGGAGCTTATACCAAGGGCTCAAGTGGAAAATATTTCAAAATGAATATGGTAATATGTGTACAGGTGTGCTTGATACAAATGATGTATTGAATGTTAGAAGAGCTATAAGAGCTGTAACAATTATCGATTATTTCAATAAAATAATTGAAAAATAAAATAAAATTTTTAAAAATCCTAACCCATAATATTTCCCAAACTGGTCTCCGTCACATTTTAATCTGCACACCTCATGTTCTCCTTGCTTGGAATTCCACACTACTATTTGTCCTCTTCACAAATTTGTAATCACCACAGTTTGATATGTATTCTTTTACCTAAAACACTTTTGGACTTATGTAAAATAATTGTCCTTTGTGTAGTCTCTGTGCTTTCAAAAAAAGAAAATTTGTTTGTGTTAATTACCTATATAAGTATATTCTTCGTAAAAAAAGAAAGAAAGAAATTAGCCACAGGTAACTAAGGCTTGTCAGGCTGGCAAAAGGCATTATGACAAAAATTTAATAAGAGTCTCAATAAAGGGAAGTCCAAATATAAATTCAATGTTTCTCCATTATTCCCTAGATTTTCCAATATTACTTTCTGTTTTTTTCTTCTCTGCTTTATTCTCTCCACTTCCTTCGTCATAAAATGTGTTGTCTGTTACTCAGTTTTTCACATCATATCAGTGTTCTATTTCTTTCCTGGATTCACATGTGTCTTTCCTAACAGATTTAAGAGTTTCATGTACTATTCTCAAGAATATCCTTCCAGGGCAGATATTAATTAAATGTAACAGGTGCATTATCTAGGCCTCAGCTTTCTGGATACTTTTAGAACTCCACAAAATTGTTTTGATTTTGTTCCATTTAAAAACTAGATGAAATAGTAATGTAATAATAATAAATAATTAAACCCACCTAAATTATATTAGTCCTTTTACACATACAACCATACACACATGCAAGCAAAAATACATACATAGACATGCACACACATATATTTAATGGAAGAAAGGACCTGGTGAAGGCAAATGTACCTAGAATCTACAAACGCAGCCCTGAATTCTACTTGATAAATGCAACCCTGAGGCCCTCCCAATTCAAAACGGAACCATTTCAGCAAGACCAGAGCCAGCAGTAGCTCTATGGCCAGTTCCTGCAAAACCTCATTTTTAGTGATGGTTGTACAACCTAATAAATGAATTACTAATCATTAAATCTTATTAAAATAGAGTGCATATATACTCATAAATTTTGTGTGTGCCTGTGTGTGGCATCACTGTCCTGGTGGGAGTAGGAAACCCAGCCTTGTTTCTGGATTTGAACTGTCAACCCTGTGGGTCACAGTCCCACACACAACCACTAAGCCACCAGGACTCAGCCTAAACTCATAATTATTATGGCTTCTTTATGAATTGATGCTTTATCATTAAAAGATGCACTCCTTTTCCCTCCGCAACAGTATCTTAAAATATACTGTGACATGTACATAGCTACTTCAGCTCTTTCTTGATTGCTGTTTGCACAGTATATAATTTTTCCATCCTTATACTTTCAACCAACTTCTTTCTTTGAAACTAAATACATATCAATCAAATTGTTCCTAAATATATACATATATATAATGAAAATGCAAAGTACAAACACAGGTGTATTGGAATGAAGAAAAGATGGATTTCAGATTATTATACTCTTTTAAGATTCAAAAGTTTATCCATTAAATGTACTGCTATAATGAAAGTTAAATTTTCATCTAGCCTAAAGATGAACAACATATAAATGTGAAGAAAGATGAGGAACATTAAAATGGCAAACCATCCTTGTGAAAATAATTATGGAAGTTTGGTGCTAAAGAAACTCACTCATTGTAGTAGTAATTGGGAGAGCCTGGTTGCAATTAAATACAGGAAGGATATTAAAAGTTCCAAGAGATATTTCTGTAAGCCACAACAGAAGAGTAAGAGCAACAAAGTAATTGGAACCACATCCAAAACCACTTCCTTGTTATTTACCAATATCATTTAAAGGACACTGTTTAGATGCTGACATTAGACAATCTTCAGTTGACAACTTTAAATCATCTAAGGCTAAAAGAAATCAAAGGAATTTTATAACAAGGGTTAAAAGTTTATAGCCTTGAAACTACAAAACTCTGGTGCCCACTACAAAACCACATCCTGGCAATTGTCATGTCTTTACAATGAACTGCTTAAAATGGTTTTGTTGGGGTTGAAGCAATCATCTCTGAGTTAATAATTAGCAACTATTCAAATAAAATGTAATTTGTCTATTGTACACCCGATCACTATTAAGAGAACGAGCACAAATTTTCATTTTTAGCAACTGACATTGAATATTATAATCATTCATTTGTCACCTTATGTAATGCAATCAAAATGAGAAGAAAATGAATATTTTTTCACAACTGCATTAAATCTCATTTTCCACATTGCAGAAATTAAGTTCAAATATAATCTGCTTAATGCAGGTGAACGTTTATATTTTTAAAAAGAGAAAATGAATGCATCTTTTTAAAACATGAAGTTTCCTATTGTGTTGCTTTGAAAAGTATCTAGAAATAGCACTTCACATTTGCATAAAGCATAAGATTTTAATAATTTTGTAGTTTAATTTTTCATCTAGGATCTATGAATGTTATCTTAAATTGAAAGACAAAATGAAGCTAGTCAAGGCTTCAGTATTATAAAATGTTATATTAATAATAATTATTATGTCAATGACCAATTTATAATTTCAGTACATTTCTAGTATTATAAAATATTTTTTCAACAACTTAATAAAATGAATGCTAATAATAATAGAATACTTTCTAATTTACAAAGCATTTTTCACATTCTTAATTTTATCATCTTCTCAAAAGCATTAAAAGCCAAGTGTGTGTGTGTGTGTGTGTGTGTGTGTATATATATATATATATATATATATATATATCTTTGAGAGCTTTATCTCTCCCTGCATCTCAGCCATATGGCTTATATAGCATTAACTTCATCTTTAGTATTAAAGAACACTTAGATCAATCAACATATTTCATCTTTCAAGTATAAATACAATAAGAAATTCAGAAAGTCATTTAACCAAATGAAGTATATCACCTTTTCCCCCAGGATGCTTAGGAAAGAGCCTTGGTGGCACTGTGGATCAGACACTGGGCTGCTAACCACAAGGATGGTGGTTTAAAGCCACCAGTCACCCATGGGAGATTGATGAAGCTGTCTACTGTTGTGAAAACAGACTTGGAAACCCTATACAGGGCTTTTATAAGTTTGGGGCTTTGGTTAAGAAGAAATTCCTTTTTTCTCTTCAAGATTATGAATTCTTCCTAAATGGTCTGATTCTGGAACCAGACGTGCTGCAAATTTAGCACCATGTAATCAAAGATGAAGGGAAGGGAGAGAAAAGGACAAAGTGAGAGAGGATAGGGGAGGGGTGAAAGGAAGAGAGGAAAGATGGACAAATGAGGAAAAGATAAAAGAAAGGAATGCCCCAGTTAAAGATGCACATGAAAAAACAGGCATAAGGCAAAAAGTCGGAGAAACCTGATATGGGTTGTGAAGCTAATATTTATGAGTATCAAAATGCCCTTCTCACAGTCTTAAACTTCAGAAAGGCTTCTGTATGTTATTATCTATTATCACCATGTTTTTACATTAAATATTGTTCAGCACTCAGAAGTTATTTCAAATGGAATAGCAATTCAAAGTTTCCAAGGGAATATATTCTTTGATTAAAAATATAAATATAAAAGCACGGGTCCTGAGACATGAAAAACTAGATTCATAGACCCTTCAGAGTCTTGGATCTTGGAAACATTTCAATACTGTCTCCTATCAGTCCCTGCTCATATTCCAAACTCCAGTTTTGCCACATCTCCTTGTCTTCGCATTTGCTATAAAGTTGCCAGGGATGGCCCACTTTCTTTCATTTCTAACTCCAGTATATTCATACCCAGGCCCCAAGACTAGCTCACATGTAACCTTCAACTCACCCAACATCCCAGTTGATTCAACTTCAACACTTACTACACTGCCTTGTAATAAATGTAATCTACCTTATTGCTTTGTACAGATTCATCTTCTTTTACTCTAGGTCTCACAAGCCAAAATATGACACAGAGTGATTTTCCAGTTGATGACAATTGAAACAATTAAAAACATCCATTCAGTCCATTATTCCATAAGCAATTTTGATCAAAGTGTTCATATTTCAATACAAATGCATGACTACCTAATTAAATTCCAAGAGCATTTTCACTTACTCGATAAAAACATGGAAATAATGATAATATAGAGGCCCATTTTGCAATACAATTTTTTGAGACTTTGGGTATTCTTTTCTCTTCCAAGGGAGAGTCCCTTGCTATGGTTTTCTTTGTTATTGAATGTTACTTTTGCCTAGTCTGCCTGTTATTTAATTTCCCTGCTTTCCTGGAGCATGACCAAAGGAGAGCCTAAAGCTCTTTCATCACTCAGAGCCATGTCTCCCAAAACTTTTCCCTCCATGAAAAAGTAAAGAAAAAAGTAGTCAATATGTTGGAAACCTGAGTTCTTCCTGTGACTGTATTGCTGAAACA